>JANEHU010001998.1:0-18069 GCA_027563435.1 Nasonovia ribisnigri | reverse complement strand
AATAAAACTTGTGTAATGTCTTAGGCCATCTGTGAGAACACTCCTATGAGGTGTAATATGCATGATCCAGATAATGTACCTTTGGCTGACAGACTTAAAAATGTGGAAGGCATATGGGAAGAGCATGGTTTGATGACAGATCCATTACCATTCCAAGGAAAAGGTGGGCCTAATTTACCACCAGGGCTTGGAGATCCACTCAGTTATTTTTATTTAATTTTTCCTAAAAGCTTTATTGATTATCTGGTTTTTCAAACCAATTTTTATGCACACCAAAAACAAAAACCATTTGAACCTGCTACTTCTCAGTCAATGAAGACATTTTTGGCAATCAATTTGCTTATGGGTATTAAAAAACTTCCTTCATATAAAGATTATTGGTCATCAAACCCTCAACTCAGGGATGAATACATTTCATCTTTCATGCCTATGAATAGATTTTCTTGGTTTTTAGCTCATATGCATTTATCTGATAATAATTTTCGACCAAATAGAAATGATATAAATTATGATAAACTATATAAAGTGAGGCCACTAATTGACACATTATCAAAAACATTTCTTCAACACTACATTCCTAACAAAAATCAATCAATTGACGAGAGCATGATACGTTTCAAAGGCAGGAAATTCAATTAAACAATACATGCCAATGAAACCTATAAAACGTGGTTACAAAGTGTGGATTCGTGCTAATGAATCTGGTTATATCTGTGAGTTTCAAATTTACACGGGAAAAACAGATTCAGTAGAAACAACTTTAGGAAAACGAGTTGTCCAAGATTTGACTATGAATATAAAAGGAAAATATCATAATGTTTATTTTGACAATTTTTTTACATCACTTGAACTAATGGAAGAATTGTTACAAGATGGAATATATGCTTGTGGCACTGTTCGAGCTAACAGAAAAGGACTACCAAAAATACAAATTCAAGATAAAAAATTAAAGAAAGGTGATAGTGAAGGACGTGTTTCTACAACAGGAGTGTCATGGTTGAAGTGGCGAGACAACCGTTGTATTCAACTGTTGTCAAACTTTCACAATCCTGATGATATTTCATCGTGTACAAGAAAAAATAAAGATGGATCAACTATAAGTATTTCATGCCCATTAGCAGTTACAAATTATAATACTCATATGGGTTATGTTGATTATGCTGACATGTTAAAATCCTATTATGAAATTGACAGGAAGAGTCATAAATGGTGGCACCGCATCTTTTTTCATTTTTTGGATGTATCGGTAGTAAATGCATTTACTCTGTTTAGAGAAAGCAGTCAGGGTTCTACATTGAATATAAAACAATTTAGATTTGCAGTAGTAGCTGGATTAGTTGGGCTACCAGTACATCACCCAAAGGGAGAAAACAACTTCCTAAAAAAATTAACTTGTTGAAACCAAAAATTCCCATGGAACAACGGTTTTCAAATGTAGGTCATCTCCCACAATCTTGTTCTTCAAGAAGATGCAACAATTGCAGTACCAAAGATAAGCCCCACAGAACCAAATGGGAATGTATGTCCTGCAAAATTGGCTTGTGTTTGACAAATGACAAAAACTGTTTTATATCTTTTCATACAAAATAATCTGTTATACTTAACTTCATAGTGGTTCTATGGTAAAACCACCAGTTTTTTAAAAATGTGTTTGAAAAAAAAAATTTTTTATTTTTTTTTTATAATATGATAATGTTATATTTTGATATTTTAATAAAGAAATTTGAATTGAAAAAAAAATTAATGTGTGACTCAAAGGGTTAAAGTAATATTTAAAGAATGAATATGAGACTCATACGCTTGTCTCCAAAAAACAATACCATAACATAAAATAGATTGTACTAAAGCTAAATAAATTTTACGTTTCATATCAGTATTAAATATATATCTCAAATCATGAAATACATAAAAAAATTTACGAATAGTATTTGTAAGAATATTAATATGGTAATTCCACTTACATTTATAATCCACGGTGAGGCCTAGGTTAGGTTCTCTAGAATAACACAATTATCACAAATACCAGATTGACACCTAAATGAATGTATGCATATATTCAGTTCTGGACTATTTACTACTGAGTTAATATTAAAGTGAATATATTTAGATTTATTAAGATTTAATTCTAATAAGTTATTATTAAACCAATCTTTAATATCTTTAATAACATTGTTTGTTTTTATATTTAAAGACTCAGTACTACTACTCTGAACTAATATAGCTGTATCGTCTGCATAGCAAATTATTTCAGCATCAACATTGATATTTAAAAGACCATTTATATATATTGTTGTGTATCATTAATATGAATAATAGCACAAACGTGAATTATAGTCTTTTATTGTCAAACATATAAATCGTAATGACGTACATTAAAATTGTCTACTTGCTAATGACCGATGGACAATCCCCACCGATCGTAATATGATACTTATGATTATTATTATTAATATAAACGTTTAGTATACAATATAAATTATAAATGCTGAATATGCAAGAATGCAACACTTGGAATAGATTCAAATCAAAGGACTCCAATTTAAAGGAGAAGGCAGCAGCGTGGTTAGTGACCACTTGTATGAAAGCAAAACGAAAAATGGGCGCAGGATGTAGATTCAACGCTGCAGTAAAGGCAGCTAAAAATATATTTAAAAAAAATATTAAAGAGAAAAACCTGGTGAAGTTAACAAAAAAATGTTTTGCGGCAGCTAAAAAGATATTCCGTAAAAATGACAAGAAAGCTCGGATACCTCGTGTCATACCTATACCGAAAAGTGGTGGGATGTTACCGTTGATACCAATTTTTGCCGGTTTATCTGCACTTGGATTGCTGACGGGTGGCATTGCTAATTGTGTAAAAACAGTTGGCGAATTCAATAGAAATAAACCTTCACATTTGGGTAGAGGATTATATCTCACTCCTAATAAAGGCGGCTCGTATAAAATTGAGTAAGGTAAAGGGCTATATCTCGCTAAAGGTAGTTCGTATAAAAGAAAAGGAGCACGTAAATCTGTGAAGAAAACTGTAAAAAGGAAAAAAAACTAATACCTACGTTCCCCAAAAGAGCGTTCTACGATTATGAAATTATAAAACACGCACGCATTATGAAAATACCTCATTTCATCGGAGTGTTTTCTAAAGATAGGTTACCTTCACGTCCGAAGCATAAAGAATCGGCTGTAATTAATTTGGACGTTGAAAAAAGTACTGGAACACAATGGGTAGCGTATAAGAAAATTGGAAAACAAGTTACATACTATGAAAGTTTTGGTAATCTACCACCTCCATTAGAACTACAGTCATACCTCAGTGGATGCGCCATACAATATAATTACACTAGGCATCAACGTTATAATCAACGTTATAATAACACATATAATTGCGGACATTTGTGTTTGAAATTTTTATTATGTACACGATAACGTAAATGGTAATTCCAGCGAAATGTCATGTGATATTTTCCCGCCATTAGAAGTACAAAACACATCGCAGCTGTGTCTGTTAAGCCTGCAAACAAATAACTGTATACCAAAATGTAGAACCAGATTGTAATACAATAGGATTTCATGATTAGCTTGGAAAATTTAAAACTGTGATTATACCCACGGGATCGTATGAAATAATTAACTTGGAGTCGATGATTCAAAAAATGTTACCGAATCATGTTACAATGTTTCAACTCAAGGCCCATGGTAGCACATTGAAATGCTCAATGACGTGTAGTCATGATATTGATTTCACTATTGAACATAATATATCGAAAATATTAGGTTTTGAAAATAAAGTTTATTCTGCTAAGACATTACACGAATCTGAACGGATAGTCAACATAATGAAAGTTAACTGTATAAAAATAGATTGCAATCTAATTTCTGGTTCATTCAGTAATGGAATACCTAGCTAGACAATACACGAGTTCTTCCCTTCTTCACCACCTGGACATAAAATTATCGAAGTTCCGAAACATTTAGTTTTCTACCGGCTCAATTCTTCGTCTATAAGTAAAGTAAATATAGTTGTTTAGACTACGACGTCGTCACACATGACATTTTAATCACGTTTTCGTAGGGCTTCTGGGTTCGGATAGTCACCGTAACATTATACTCTCTCTCGCTACAGTCGGTGCCGCGTACCTTGTGCCGCGAACAACGGACGCGCCCAGGTACGCGATCAACTCTACCGCGATCGATTAAAATCCGTCACCGTCAACCGCAACCGTATACCGTTCCTGTACCGTCAACCATCAACCGTTACCTATCCAGTGTCCAGCATCATCCGTCACCGGCACTGCAACGGTTTTATTCTATTCATATTTTTGTTATATTGTATTATTATTAGATTTAAGTAGCCCCCGCTGGCCAGCCCTTTTGTTGTGCTCCCTACCACGTAATTTTATAAGTCGTTTTTTGTTAATAGTAGGCCGCAAACCGGCATTTTAAATGATACAAATTGGATTGATTAATTTACCTATACAACCTTACCTATTGTAGCGGTTTTAGAAAGAGTTATAGTAATAAGATATAGAAAGAACGAAACACTACGAGGTTGTATGTCATACTGACGAATTTTATTGTTGATTTATAATGAAAAGAAAATTACACTGGTTGTTCGGGGTTCGAAATTAAAGTACGCACGACGGGGATTTTGACTCTACCGAACAGACTCCGACTATTGCCCCATGAACTGCGACAGATATATGATCAGTGCAATGCCGGAATACTCTGACTATTGCACTATTGACCGATATAAATACCGTCCGATAGATTCGGGTGTGTAGGTTTCTACATGAAATGCGCAACATTCATGTGAACACCTATCTTCACCACAATAGATACAGTCCACTTATACCAAAGATCCAAACAATAGTACTAAGAGATCAAAATAATAATTTAATCAATTTAAGAGGAGTTTTGGGGACCATTGCAAATGAAAGTAAAAAAAACTTTAAAAAGTAGCGATTGAACTGTGTAAAATCATTTGGAAGATGCCCGTTATCAGGGTTAGTGACAAAGAAAAAATTAAACTGTTAAAAGTATTAGACTCTCGTAAACCACTTGCATGTGCGTTCAGAAATTATGACTTGTGTGAATACCCAGTTCTCCCACAGAACATTTCTCATTCATGGACTGTTAAATCAAGCAGTTTGCTCGAGAAGCCTAGATTTGCATTAATTGGATTTCAAACAGAGCGAAAAAATAATTTATTTAATCCATCGGGACGGTTGTCCCGAAAAAACCTGAAAGTACACTTGAACTCTGAAGTATGTCTGTATGAAGATTTCCGTGCAGATTTCATAAACAACGTTACAGCAAATGATCATTATATTGCTACTTATGGGAAACCTAAATTAATTGTCTCTGACCATGGCGTCCGGTTCAATAGCAAATCTTGGCAGAATCGCCTGTCCAATTTAGGTATTCCCCCTACGTTTACCTCTGTTTACCACCCTCAGTCAAATCCAGCAGAACGGGTGATGCGGGATTTCGGAAGACTTTTTCGGTCGTACTGTTCTGAACACCACTCTGATTGGCCGACATATGTGCCCTACATTGAATGGGTGTTGAATCATACGGTACATGAAGCAACCGGCTCCACTCCATCTGAATTATTCCTACAACAGCCTCGTGGAAACCCTATCTCTAGTCTTGTGGATTTCCCAACTGAAGTAACGTTTGACCCAACACAGCGGTTGGTCATGGCTCGTGAAATTCAGCAGTCTAAAGCTGAAAGCCGACAACGTCGTCATGCGGAGAAAGGAAGCCCGGTGCAGTATGCAATCGGTGACCTGGTTTTAGTCCAGACCCATCGATTAAGCTTGTCAGTTGACAAATGGTGAGTCTCACCGACGGGCAAGATCTAAGGGGAAACACTGCGGAGACGCGTATACCTCCATTGGGTAATATGTATTATTTATATGCTTATTTGTATGCCTTGGCCGGCCCCTTAGTGTTTTATTCGTATTTTCACAATAGGTGAATACGGTATTATTATAGTTATTATTATTATTATTCTTACTGTCAATTGTTATTATCTGTATATTTATACATCGGTAATGTGGTGTGTGTACATCACGGGGTGACGAAGACTCCCGTCGAAATTATTATTATTTTTGTTAATTTTTTGTTGTTGGAGTTTTACGCCAGTGAGCTTTCTCCACTAAAAACTTAAATAAACTTCCCCAGTTGATTAACTTAATTTTGCTTTGTTTTATTGTTTTACCCGATTTTTTTTTTAAAATCCTACGGCCTCCTTCACCAGTATGGTGTTTTACGGGTCATAGGTTGGCGACCTACAACATATGGCCGGGCGTCAGTAACCAGCGTTACAACGGCTTATTGAGCGTTTTACAGTATAAATACCAAAGTATAAAAATTTTAGAAGAGAATTTTTTATAAAATCGTAAAGCCCGATTTTTGATATCGCATTTCAATCGTCCAATATCGCATGTAAATTAATATTTTTTACTTTTTATCGATTAATTATTTAATTATTAAAATATCGAAAATCAGACTTCAAGTTTTACGGAAAAAAGAAAAAAAAAATCCACCCCAACAGTACATAGATATTTTTAAACAAATTTGTGCCGTCATAGAGTACAACAAAGATTTTTTTTATTTATGACTACAAGTATTGGTATTTAATAAGATCAAAACAAGAGTGTTACGTGCTAGAGTAGCAAAAACATACTACTTAATATATATTGGTAATCAATTATAAATTTATGGACACATGATGATAAACTCTGTTTACAAGATAACAAAGTAAAAACAATTATGCCAACTTAACAAACTTAAACTTTCACTTAAACTAGAGTTTATCTTAATTTTAATTTTATAACACAAAAAAAAAAAATATAATATAATATAATATAATCAGACATAAAGTATACTGTATAGATATTTTATAGAGGATAAAGTAAATACTAAATATTCATTTTTTTTTTTTTAAGATTAAATTACAATGGCAGACTTATAAAACTAACAAATTTTTGAAAAATGTTTAAAGGTAATGATTTTGTAAAAATGTCAGCAATTTGATCTGTGGTAGGTATATACTTGATCAGAATGTTTCCATTATCACAGTCTTCTTTCACAAAACAGTACTTCACGTCTATGTGTTTTATCCTTTGGTGTTTGCGAGGCTCTTTGGTAATAGTTATGCATGACTGATTATCTTCATAGATTGGGGTGGGAACAGCAAGGTTCAGTATCTGCATTTCATCTAACATACTCCTAATCCATAAACATTCACTTACTGTGCTTGCTAATGCTGTATACTCTGCTTCTGTGGTTGACAGAGCAACTGTTGATTGTTTTCGACTTGACCAGGCAATTGTTGATCCAAATAGTTGAAAAATGTAACCAGTAGTTGATTTCCTTTGCTCAGTGTCGCCAGCAAAATCAGCATCACAATACACTACAATTATATCACAGGTATTTTTGACAGAGTATTCTAAACATAGATTTTCAGTACCTTTTAGATAACGTAGCACTCTCTTCACTAAAGACCAGTGGACATCAGATGCATTGGACTGATAGCGACTTAGAATATTTACTGCAAAGCTAATATCGGGACGTATATGTGTCATCAGGTACATGAGACACCTTACAGCTTCTCGATAAGGTTTATTAGTTCTTGTTGATTTATGATCAGTAACAATTTTGAAATTAACTTCTAACGGAGTTTTACATGGTTTGCAATCATACATATCTAGTCTTACGAGTAAATCTTTAATATATTTACTTTAATCCAACTTAAGAACATGTTTTTCTTCATCTCTGTTGATTTTCATTCCAAGAAATGTTCCAGTATTTTCTTTTTGCATTTTGAATTCCTTACTTAGTGTCTTAACTACAGATAAAACTATATTCTTTTCTCCTGCTAATAAAATGTCATCAACATATAGTAATAAATATGTACAAACAGATTTATCACCTCGTATGTACAAGCAGTTATCTGATTCACTACGTATAAAACCCTGACTGGTTATGAATGTGTCAAATCTCCTATTCCAACATTTTGGTGCTTGTTTGAGTCCGTAAATTGCTTTTTGTAATTTGCAAACTAAAGATGAGTTTTCAACAAACCCTTGAGGTTGCTCCATATATATTTCCTCATCCAGTTGTCCATTGAGAAAAGCTGTCTTTACATCAAGCTGACACATGTACAATTTTTTTTGATTTATGACACATAATAATGTTCTTATTGTGATTATGTTTGCTACAGGGGCATACGTTTCCTTATAATCAAAGCCTAGTTTTTGTAGATAACCTTTTGCCACTAACCTTGCTTTGTATCGTTTTTTATCACCTTCAGTTTTCAATCTATAAACCAATCTAGCTTTGACTACTTTCTTTCCTTCAGGTAGTTGAGCCAGAGTCCAAGTATTATTTTCTTGGTGAGATGCCATTTCTTCTTTCATTGCATACTCCCATTGTTCTTTATCTTCACTTTTTACTAAATCATCATACACATTTGGTAAATTATTAACAAAGGTTTCTGCGGACATTGCCATGGCATAGGATGATGTTGTGTCATAATCATTTAAATATTCTGTTTTTTTGGTTACACGTTTTGGTCTATTATATTCCACATCAGTTTCCTCTGAAATTTGTTGAACTTGTTTATCGACTTTTTCTTGTGTATCGCTATCCAACAATTTTTGTAATTTTAAGAAATTGTTTTGGATATCTTCAATTATGTTGCTTTTATTATTTACTACATTATGTTCATCTTGAGAGTTGTCTGAACTCGCCACATTATCTTGAATATACAGGTTCAAGGTTTTATCCAAAAATCTAGATTCATCAAAAATCACATTTCTGGCAACAAATATTTTCTTTTCAAGTAGATTCCACAGTCTGTATCCATGCTTCGAATACCCAACCATAACACATTTAACAGACTTTGGTTCAAATTTCCCTCTTTTAACTTTTGGTATTTCTGACCAAGCTATTGCACCAAAAACTCTAATATTTGACACATCTGGTTTTTTACCAAACCACATTTCAGCTGGAGTTTTCTCTTCAAGTGCTGATGTAGGTGAACGATTTATTAAGTATGCTGCAGCACATACAGCTTCGCCCCACATATTTTTATTAAAACCGGAGTCTAATAACATAGCTCTACCCTTTTCAACCAAGGTTCGGTTAAGACGTTCAGCGTGCCCATTCTGTTCGGGTGTATATGGAATAGTCAATTCTAATTGAATCCCTTTTTCTTGACAAAATATTTGTTGATTCTGTGACACATATTCACCACCATTATCGCATCTTAAGCATACTATTTTATTGTTAAAGCGAGTGGTTGCCATAGCTTCATAAACTTTAAAACATTCATGAACTTTATTTTTTGAACTGATAGGAAAAACTACAACAAAATGTGTATAATTATCTAAAAAGGTAACAAAATATTTATTTCCGTCCCAAGTGTGTGGTGATATAGGACCACAAACATCTGTGTGCACAATTTGTAGAGGTTTTGTCGCTCGAGTTCGTGTTCCTATAAAAGGTTTTCTAGTTTGTTTGCTCATAATACATGTCTCACAAGGTTTGGAAAAATTAGTGGTAGTCTTACTTAGTTTCAGATTATCTACCAAATTTTCAAGCTTGTGCATGTATTTTTCATTAAGGTGACCAAATCTTCTGTGCCATAATTGAAAATTCTCATTGGTATTACAGTAATTAGTTGTCTTATTATCGATACAGAAAATAATTTCATAAATAGTACCTTTGCGATTTCCAATAGCTATAACTATGTCATCGTGGAGTATTTTGGCTTGACCATTAGTAAATACAACTCGTAAACCACTCTGCTCAATGCGCCCCACTGATAATAGATAATTTCTTAATTCTGGAACATATATAACATTTTGTAAGTTGAAATTATTCTTTTTACCATTTAATAATTGAAATAGGCTGACGGCTCCAACGGATTCTCCTTTTAAATCTTGTCCTGTTTTAGCAACACCAATTGAAATAGGATATTTCAATTCTTCTATGGAGTTAAAGTAATGTTTATTGTTAATTAAGTGGTCAGAAGCTCCCGAGTCAAGATACCAATGAAGATTATTGGAACTATATTCTTTATTTGTATATGATAGAAACGCAAAGCTTCGATTGTCCGTATCATCTGATTCATCCTCAGTTGTTAGATGAGCTTGTTTCTTTTTCCATATCTTAGGATCCTTTTTCTTTGGTTTATTTGGACAATCCCATTTTCCATGCCCTAATTCTTGGCATATCCAACATTTAAACTGCTTATTTGTATTAGAAACAAAAGCTTTACTGGATTGACTGATATTAACTTATTAACTTCATTGCCACTCTGTTCTTGACGTTTCAAATCTTCGTTGAGCAGTCGATTTTTGACAAAATCCACAGCTATCATTTCACCTGATAATGTTTCTATTGCCGTTACAATTGTGTTATACGATTCTGGAAGTGAGAGAAGTAGTAGACAGGTAAGCAAGTCATCTTCTAGCTTACTTCCAGTAGATTTCACTTGACGTACCATATCGTCAAATTTACAAAGATGTGTTTCCATGGATTACTTTAAGCATAATAGAAAAAGTATTTGCTTATACGTTACCATTATGTTATCACTTACAGACTGTGAATTCCGACTTAACTGCTGCATGTGATCATGTTCAAAATATAATTGATGCTCTTAGTAATCTTCGTGAAAATAGTGTTTCCAGTTTTAAATCAATATATGATACATGTAATCAAATACTTATTGATGTAGGTAGCGAAGTGACAATTCCTCGCTGCGTAAAAAAACAAATAAACCGGGATAATACTCCCTCACAATCACCTGAAGAGTATTACAGACGCACAATATTTAATTCATTTTTAGACCATACTATTGTTCATTTAGCAGAACGTTTTATAAAACATAAAGATATAATAACGAACTTAGAAAAAGTAATTCCAAGTCGTATAAATGTAAACTCACTAGATCTATCAAAAGATACTATAACCTTTTATGAAAGTTTATTGCCAGATTCTACAGTATTTAATGAAGAGTTCTCCACATGGAAATTAAAATGGCTAAAAAATAACATTGAAAAAAAACCTTCAAATGCAGTAGATTCATTATTAGAATGTGATGAAAGATTTTTCCCAAATATAAGAAAACTGTTGGAAATATTAGCAACTTTACCCGTGTCTACGGCAACCGCAGAAAGGACATTTTCTACTTTACGGCGTATCAAAACATATTTGCGCAACACAACTGGCGAAGATCGGTTAACTGGGTTAGCTCTTCTTTCAATTCAAAAAGAAATTAACGTTGATCCTAATGAAGTGGTGAGAAGGTTCGCTTTAATACCTCGAAGACAAGGATTCATTCTATGATTTTTTTTTATATTATCTAATATATATGACGAGTGACGACAAATTATTCAAAATTTATTTTAATGTATAATGTATTATAAATTATTATTATTATTTTTTTTTTTAATATTACTATTGAATAATATGACATGATATAGCGAATTAATATCTAATAAAATAAATACACTAAAATACTTCAAATAGGTACGTTATTAAAAATTTTGAACCCCCCCCCAAAAAATATTTCTAGGCACGCCCCTGGTGACGTGTGTTGCTGGTTTGAAATGTAAGTGTTGAAAACCTTATTTATTCATCAGAATAGAGTTTACTTCACAAAATGTGCTAAAAGATAATTAACCATTATAACTGTAGTCCACTGGTGTTAAAATGTAGTAGTTTTATAAAATCCCACATTGTAATGACATTGTCGGGCAAGTGTTGTAATTAATTGAAAATATTTGTATAGTGTACATTGTTGTTAATACTGACTGGTAAATAATCGTATTTTTACATAAAATAATGTACACACTGAAAAGTAATTGTATAATATTAAATATTAATTTTGCTCCCGTCTATTTCATTTATTTGGATGTGTTTACATTAACCGTTTTTCTAAGAATAAGTGTCATTATTTACATTATATTTTCTTCTACAAAGTGCGTGTTTTTTTTTTTGAAGATTTTGCATTGCAACGGTAATACTTTGAGTTTTTAATATTTTTAAATTATCCTAATACTTAGGCATATTACTATTAATTATTATCGACCACACGAATAATCAGTTATCTGGACTTTGTACCTGATAGTTGCTACGGAACAGTGATTATATTATATTATTATAATTGATATTATCTTATTTCCACCACTCGATTTATTACTTTATCGGTGAATTATACTCTCTACACACGATATATACACCTAGCATCCAGAAACTCCTAGCAAATATTTGGTCACTATACACTGTGTGCCAAGTGTTATTAATTCTCCGCCGTTTTAGTATCTAAAAATATGGAAGAAAAAATAGACATACTAATTAAAGCTGTTAACGAAATAAAAACTACACAATCTAAACTTGTTTCATCAGTTAATTCGTTGTCGGAAAAGTATGGATCGCTTAATAAAAAAGTCAATGAACTATCAAGCCAAATTAATAGTTTGTCTTCCGATAATGCATCTTTAAAAAAAAGAGTTGATATCATTGAAACAAAAACAAAATCTTTGAGCACAAATCCACCTATACCAAACATCAATGAGCTAATATCAGAGATGATTGATCGTCAATCTCGATATAAAAATATATTATTATTTAATTTACCAGAGTCAAATCTCGATTCTAACTCAACGAATATGGATCTCATAACTGTAAAAGACATACTGAAATATTTAAATTTGGAATCTATACCCACCTCAATTTTTCGTCTTGGAAAACCACCTTCTACTTCTACTCCTATCAAACCAAGACCGTTAAAAATATGCTTTTCCGAACAAAAAAATGTGCTTGATATATTTTCAACTCAAAATAAATTGAAATCAAACTCCTCGTGGAAAGATATTCGCTTCTCCTCAGATCAAACTAAAAAACAACAAGAACACATGTCTCAACTCCGTCAAGAACTACTAAACAGAAAATCAAATGGAGAACCTGACCTCACTATCAAATATATCAAAGGCACTCCAACAATAATTTCATCAAAAAACTAGCAAAACCCAAACTACATTTCAAATGCTACTACCAAAATGTAAGGGGTTTAAATACCAAACTTAATTTATTAAAAACTAATATACCTTTCTTTAATTACAATATTTTAGCTTTTACTGAAACTTGGTTACATGATCAAGTTCATTCAAGTGAATTAGGTCTCGTTAATTATGATATATATATATGTGATAGGTCGTGTTTATCCAGCACATCAAAAAGAGGTGGAGGTGTTCTATTAGCAGTTAGTAATTATCTCGTTTCCACAGTTATTAACATTGTTGATAAATCCTTAGAATTATGCCTCATTTCGGTCGAACTTAATTGCTCAAAAAAAGTAATCGTAGGTTGTGTTTATTTTCCACCAAAAACTCCTTCTATCTCATACAGTAATTTCTTTAATATTATTGAAAATTTAATTATATCCTACCCTGGGGTGATTTCAATCTTCCCGACTTAAATAAAACGCCACTCAATGAGAACATTAACCTCTCCTCTCCAGAATCTATATTTCTTGATAATTTATCTTTGCTTAATCTTTTTCAAATAAACACAATACCTAATATCTATGGTTCTATACTTGACCTTATTTTATCTAAATCCCCCTCTCATATTATATCTCAAAACAGTGATTCTATTGTCCCTATGGACAATTACCACCCACCTTTAAATATCTGTTATACTCAACTGCATACTCCTCCTTCTCTATCATATACTGAATTATCTTATGACTGGTCTAATGGAAATTATAATGCCATATTATCACACCTAGGCTCAATTGATTGGTCAGAACTTTTTAAAATTAGTAAGGATATCTCCTTTCTTATCGATGAATTTTACGCCCAACTATATTTTGTAATAAACACTTTTATTCCTAAAAAAACCAATTTTAAATCTAAATTTCCTAGATGGTTTTCTAAAAATTTAATAAATTTAATAAAACTTAAAAAAACCTATCACCTTATTTACAAAATGTCTAACTCTCATAACGATTATTTAAAATTTTCTTCAACTCGATCTCAATGTAAAGCTCTAAGTAAACTAGATTACTCTTGCTATTTAAATACTACCCAAAATTCTCTAAAATCCCAACCCAAAAAATTTTGGTCTTTCATAAAAAACCTCAGGTCATCACACAGCTTACCAAACTCTATGTCTCTCGATCACGTAACTGCTGAAAATGGCCAAGAAATTGTTGATTTATTTAGCCATTATTTTTCTTCCGTGTATAATAATATTAATATTCCAATAATTAATACGGATACAACAAAAATAATCGAGTCTAACGACTCTATCAACAAACTTCACATAGAACTCATTGAAGTTTTCAGAATATTCTTGATTATAAAAATTCTATAGGTCCTGACGGCTTATCACCATTATTTCTATTTAATTGCAGATTTATACTTTCCCCACCTATTATGCATCTTTTTAATACTTCTCTAAAAAATGGAATTTTTCCAACCGCTTGGAAATCTACCTACATCAACCCTATACATAAAAAAGGAAATAAATCATTGGTCTCAAATTATCGCCCTATATCTATAATCTCTATCCTCCCTAAAATATTTTCAAAAATTGTTAATCGTAAACTCTCTCCTATCTTTAAAAATATTCTAGTACCACACCAACATGGTTTTCGTAGTAATAAATCATCGGTAACTAACCTAATAACTATCAAACATGATATACTTGAATCTTTTTCTAAAGGCCAACAAACAGATGTAATATACACTGACTTTGAGAAAGCCTTTGATAGTGTTAATCATAAATTATTAACTCATAAACTGCTAAAAACTGGTTTTGCCAATCCTCTTCTATCATGGATTAACTCATTTTTATGCCTACGAACACAAATAATCAAGTATAAAAGCTTCATATCAATTCCTATAAAGGTAACTTCCGGAGTTCCCCAAGGAGATCATCTTTCTCCTCTTCTTTTTAATCTGTTTATTAATGATGTGGTGTCTTCCATCACTCATTCTAATATACTTTTATTCGCTGATGATGCAAAAATTTATAAATCAATCTCATCTCTAGATGATAATACTTACTCCTACAAAAAGATTTAACCGATTTTAATGAGTGGTGTGTTTCTAATGGCCTTTCACTCAATATTAATAAATGTCAAATTCTAACATATTCTAATAAACGTAATACAATCAATTTCAATTATTCTATTTCAGACACTAGTTTAAAACGTGTACATGTGATAAAGGACTTAGGAATATCCTTCGATTCAAAATTATTATTTAACTTACATATATTAGCTATTAGAAATAAAGCCCTATCAGTATTTGGTATGATAAAACGTAATTGCTCACAGTTTAACAATCCTTTCACTTTCAAGTGCCTATATACGTCACTTATCCGCTCTATTCTTGAGTATGCTCCTATAATTTGGGAAAATAACAGCAATGGCCATAGTGATCAACTTGAGAAAATTCAAAACAAAGTTCTTCGATTCATATGCATTAAATCTAATATACCAAGAATCCCCCACTCAGGATATGAACAAATTTTAAATATATTGCACTTAGAATCTCTAAAATCACGTAGAATTAATACATATAGCACCTTTCTTACAAAATTAATAAACAACGAGATTGATGATGCATTTTTACTTAATCAAATAAATTTTAAAACCAATTCTCATAACTTACGCAATAAAGATTTATTTTATCTACCACATTTCCCCCAGAAGTACATGTTGAATGATCCTTTAAACATTTTGATGTCTTGCGGAAATAAACAAACTTTTAATTTACTATTTAAGTAATTTTATGATTGTTATTTAATTCTCTTTAATATTATATTGTACCACATAAACCCACTCTCCCACTTTTTTTAGGTTTTGTATCAATGTAATCAATATAATTTGTACTATTATTTTATTCCTTGTATTCATTGTACTACCAACTTATATTGAATTTTTTAAAATGTGTTAACTATCAAATGTTATTATATATACTATTATTGTTATTGTTATATATTGTAAATTGGACTTTGTCCGTATAAATATTATAAATAAATAAAATAAAAAATAAATAAATATTATAAAATAATTAATAATATTGTTGTTGAGAATATAAAGTAGGTTGGTGTTATCTGTGACAATTAGTATATTATATCATCATTGATTATAAATACGTATATAAATATATATATAATAATATTCTTATTATTTATAAGTAAATATTTATAATCAATGATGATTATAATAATATGTAGGTGCTGTTCAAATAGCTTGGCAACGGTCATTAGACTAATTGAAATAATTAAACCATAACACTGTTTTTCAGTACCAATTAGTGTAATGACTTTCCAATTTTTTTGATTACCCTGTATATTAGCAGCAACATAATAATAAAAATAATAGTAGTGTGATAAATGTTACTATACGTGAGAGTATTAATAAATGATAATATTTTTTTTCATGTGATAAGATGTGTTCCAAGCTATTAGCTACCTGCTACATAGGTGAACGATTAAGGTATGACTAAATCAAATACATCACAAACACAATTGAACTGTTATCTATAGTATTAGTTGGAATAGTCTATATCAATCGTTGATCAACTATAATATTTTAGTTATGGATTTAAACCAATAATTGATCATACTCAAGGATAAAGACCTAGCAACTATATAATATTAAATATATGTGTATTATCATCTATAAACAGTAATATATAATAATAAAAGTAATACACAATAGTATAATAATAATAAGTATAATCAAACGTAATATGTATAATAATTGAAATACTACAGTCACAGTTAACCAACCGTCATATCATAAGGACATGAAACAAAAGTGTATTTATCTACACATGGTATTGACAGTAAAAAATAAAAAATTCAATGTATTGTAGGTATTTTACAGTAAGAACACAATGTTACATAGTTAAAAGGTAATTACAATTGCGATTGAACAAATAGGTAGTGATACGACATGTTACAAAATGTTGAGGTTAATTTAATTTGACTAATTTTAATACTGATACTTAAGAATACAAAGGAAAATCATACTGTTATAATATAGAACGTCGACAGTCGTCCATAGACATTGAAGTACGAATTTAAGGTTATACAATAACATAATTAATCTTTTAAGTTAAATACAGCGACAATATTTACAGTGATCACAGAATTAAATTTGTCTTTTTTAATAATATATAAGGTTTAACAATAAGAAGTAAAACAAATACATACATTAGGTTATACATTAAAAGCATTTGTCATTTTGTTGGGTGTCATTTCAAAAATGTTTCTAAGGGTTTTCAGTTGTGGTTAACATGAATGAAACACAGAGTGGGAACTGAACCAATAATATCACTGTTGAAGGTAGCAGTGCTATGTTGAGAAGTCTACGATGTTGGCCTGGCATGTTGTGGTTTGTATCTCAATATTTCCTCACAAAACAGCCTAAAAATACAATATACCAGTTTATTATTTTATATCCTATCTTAATTTATTGCTTTATTATATTATATTATTAATATTGTTTAAGTAACTATTACTATATATATATATATTTTTTTCTTTCTTTTTTTTCTAATTTATAATAATTTATTACTATATAAACTTTTAAAAAATTTAATATTTAATAATTGTTTCTTATATTCTTATTTTATTTTATTCTATTACTATTAACACACATATGTAAAATGATTTAGAACTCCAATTTCGCCAATAAGAGGTATACCTCAGTGGTGAATTGGGCCAATTAAGCAAAACAATTTATAAATAACATCTTTAATAACTGTATATAATAATTGTATAATTTGTATAATGTTTATTTGAATATTTATTTTTGGCCAGTAAATTATCTTATCTATCTTATCTATCTTAACTATTCATAATAACCTCAGTGTTGTGTCGAGAAGTCTCCAGAAACAAAAAACCTCGAACACAGCTTGGGAGACTTGTGACCCATGGTGTTGCACGAACTGCGTCCATATCCGTCGAAACCTAAATGTAAATGTGAATGTGAGTATAACGGTCATGTTCATTGGGACGTAAATGGTTCATACT
>JANEHU010001995.1:0-53378 GCA_027563435.1 Nasonovia ribisnigri | reverse complement strand
ATAACAGCACTCTGATAACAATATTTTATTCATTTTTGTATCTTAGGCTTCTTAAATCAGATCTCGTAATTTATAAGTTTATGAGTTATGACTAATACCAGATTTTATAATTTTATAACAATGATAATATTATATATTATTAGCATCTTTAATCGATTCATTTTTTAATTTTGTTATGGAAAGATAAACTTTTTGTAATGTGAATTTACTATAACTCCATACGTAATTTATGAAAATTAATAATAATAATTTATTAAATATAGTTTTATTTATACTTTTAGGTGAATTGTGTAAGCTTAACAAAAATTACCATAGAGCACATTCGCAGTTGGCTAATGGTCTCCAGCCAACTAGAAATTTAAAGTCGAAGTATTTAATAAATTCAAGACGAATAAAGATAGCATCCGGACAACTTGATGCAGGTGTTATAAGTGTCTGGAACTTTTTAGTAAAATGCACATATTCTTGTTCGTCTTATGAACAAAGGCAGCGATTATGGGCTCTTGGAATGGGTGATCAGAATCAGCCAGATGGTGACAATATTGTGGATGATGTGAATGAAATTGAAGACAATGCTGAAGAAGTTGTTGAGGAGGAGACTGCTCAACATGCTGTAAATGGAACATCATGTATGATTTGTTTGGTGACTATGCCTGGGGAAAATACCAGTCAATTTATAGTGATACCATGTGGCCATGCTTGGGTTTGTGGAATCTGTAAGGACAGGTTAAATAATGAATACCTTATACGCTGTCCAATGTGCCGGGCTGATGTTGAACGATTTCAGAGAATTTTTATTAATTAAGCATATTGTTATTTTTAAATTTTTTTTTGTATTACTTATGACATATGTTAATTTATATTATAATCTAAGAATATAATATTATATATTTTGTAATTCAATAATTTGAATTGACAAACTAAATTGTAATAAATAAGCCTTACTAATATTATTCATTATTTCTATTATATATAACTACGAATATATTATTAGTTATATTTTATATAGTTACCAACATAACCCATAACCATAGGCATACATTAGACGTCAAGTTAGGAAGAAAAAAAATATACACTTATTGAATAAATTAACGATATTCCTTAATCACTGATTACAGTGGACACAAAATGAGCTTTATCGTTAATATTTAAATCGTAACTATCTATATTGGGACCCAAGAAAAACAATTTTTAAATCATATTTGAAATACATAAATAAATAAATACTCTGAATGTGAGTGGGGGGGGTCTCCTAACATAAATATAACAGAAACAGATTTGGTTATGTATCAAAGTAAATTATTTTACTTTTATTAAGTAATACGGTTGGTTGAATAGAAATTGAAAAAATAAAACTTATGAGGAACCTTGTGTTACGTTTTCCAATCTTGGGCAAGAATTTTAAAAATGGTACCTATGTCTCTTTTACAACAAACAATTTTCAAATTTTCGTGAATTTGACGAATTTTGTAATTTTTTAATTTAATTGCTTATAAATTATAATAAATATTGTGACTGGGAAGGTAAATATTTTTGATATTTCATTTAATTGCGTTAAGTAAAGCTTAAGAGGAATCTCGTATTATATTTTCAAGATGATTATTACTAAGCATAATGTTTTTATCGATATTTATAGAATTTGTGTTCGGATGACTAAATTAATTAAACGAATTCAAAAAAATAGTAAATCTTTATTTGAATAAATTTAAATTACCATGTTGTGGCATGTGTGTGTTTAAGTGGGGGGGGGGGTCCGGACCTGAAGTTTACTACATTGGGTACCTGCTGAATAATTCATCACAATTAAGTAAGTACCTACCTACGTATGAAGTTAGGTGAGGTTAATAATCAGAGTACTGGTTGAACATTTTTAGGTACATATGTATTTATAAATTTGTATTTAGCTTTTATTTTTACACTCTAATATTAATTGGTTAAACTTAAACCACTATAAACTTTGTACTGTGGTTGCGTAAGCATACTCATCCCATTTTTAACCCGGCGTAGTTAAAGGAATAATTTGTTAAAGGGGACTCTTTTTAACCGCCGTCAGAGGTAGGGACTACTCTCCCACTTTAACCCTTGTAGATCTTAGGCAAGGGCACCCAGAAAGGTTACAAAATACTGCATCTGCGTGTACTCTCGAGGGTGATGGCCGATGGGTGTAAATAACTGTGGTATCACTGGGGAACTTATAAATGTATAATATTATACATTATAGTTTATAATAATTTATTTCCATGAGAATATTTTTTTTAAATTAAAAAAAACATGGGTTGGAGGTAACTTTTTAACTGTATTTGCTCTCAAAATACCTTTGTGCGCCACTGATCCTGTAATGTATTTCCAACCTTATTTCAAATTAAATTATTTTCAAAGTTTTAGTCTTAAACTTTAAAATAGGTGCACGGTAGGTACACCATATTCTTAATTATTATTGTATACGTCCAATATCCGAAAATGTTAGGCACCATTGAATCATACTAAATTCTGGATATTTACATTCCGGAATATTACGTTCCGTGGTTTTACATTCCGGAATATTACGATCCGTGATTTTACATTCCGGATTATTATGTTCCGTAAGTTTACGTTCCGGATTATTTAGTTTCCGGACTTTTACCGTTATGAGCTTTTAAATTCCGTAATATTACTTTCCGGGGTTTTAAATTCCGTAATATTACGTTCCGGGGTATTACGTTCCGGAATTTTACTTTCCGGTAAACTACGGTCCGGGATTTTACATTCCGGAATTTGACATTCCGGAATATTACGGTCCGGGATATTAAATTCCGGGATTGTACGTTCCGTATTTTTACTTTCCGGAATATTGTAGCCCCCCGCTACGATTATGTCTGGGCAAATGGAAGTGGAGTATTTATGAAAAAATCAGAAGGTAAATATGGTGTGCGTATCTGTAACCTGTCCCAATTAATGTCAATTGATACTGAAAAATCAATTGAGCAACTATGGATTTGTAATTAAGTTCCAACCATATATTTTCCTTGTTTTTAATTTTAGTATTTTAGTTTATCAATTATGAATAGGCCAATAGGTACTGATATAAATTTTTTACAAAACAATATTAATAAGATCAATAATATTGAAACTATATCTGTCGATTGTATTGATGACATACAATTTATGAATAACTGTCTTAGTGTTTTTTCGATGAATATTAGTAGTCTTAAAGCGCATATTTATGAACTAACAGTATACTTAAGCTCCATTAATAATAGATTTGATGTTATAGTTCTAAGTGAAACATGGATGAAAGACGAGTGTAATATAAAAATTAATGGCTATCAAATGTTTCATTCTTTAGGAATAATAAATAAATCTGACGGTGTTTCCGTACTTATTAGTTACGACTGTAAACTTGATAAAATGTGTACACAAATTATTAATAACTGTAGCTCAATTCAATTATCTGTAGATAAAGGTGGTTCTCAGTATATAGTTACAGGTATTTATCGGTCACCGTGTTATGATACTAAACAATTTATTACCTCTCTCGATAATTATCTTTCAGATAATGATTTTAAAAGTAATCATATAATCTGCGGGGACATTAACATCAATTTATTTTCCAACTCTTATGAAACCAATGCATACTTTAATACTTTGGCCAAATTTGGTTATAATTCGGCAATTAATGATTTTACTAGAATTAGTGGAAATTCTAAAACATGTATTGATCATATTTTTATAAAACAATATAAACCAGCTGCTGGCTGCACTATCTTTGACTCGGGTAGATTTTTTGCTTATATTCTTAAATGTAATATTACTGATCATTTTTCCACTATTATTATTGACGAGATACTACAGTCACGAGTAATAAATAACCCCATTCTTGAACCTGAACGAATATTCATTAACTTTGATCATCTTAATTTGCTTATTAGTACGGAGAATTGGGTCTGGCTTTATAACTATAACTGCATAGATACTATTCTTGAAAAATTTAACCAGGTGTTAAATTTTTTTAGATATTAAAAAAGCTTTTGACTCAGTTGACCACAATATTCTACTCTATAAACTTTATCATTGTGGAATTAGAGGCGTTGCGTACAGGTTATTTAAATCATACCTAAACGGTCGAGTACAGAGAGTAAAAATTGATAATGATTATAGTAATGAACTTTACATTGATTACTCTGTTCCACAAGGTACCGTACTTGGACCTTTGTTATTTATAATATACATAAATGGGCTTCTTCATCAAGATACTCCTGGTAAAATAATTTGTTTTGCTGATGACACCGTCATCTTATTAAAAAGTCCGTGTATAAATAATTTATATGAGATGGCTGAGGAAAGTTTTAATATTGTCAAAAACTGGTTTTATAATAATTCGCTAGAGATAAACAAAGAAAAAACCAAATACATTCACTTTGGTATACGAAAATCTACAGATTTAAATAATTATAAAATCATTGCTCATTCTAATAGTTGTATCGTCATGAATAATAAAAATAATGTATGTAAATGTAGAGAATTAGATAGAGTAAGCTCTATTAAATACCTAGGGTTATACATCGATGCTAATTTAAAATGGGATGTACACATAAATTATATAAATAATATGTTAAGAAAATTTTTCTACATATATAAATCTCTTAGATCTATTTTAAACGTCAAATTAAAAAAATTGACATACCTTGCACTAATTCAATCTATTATTTCTTATGGGATTCCATTTTGGGGAGGAACATATCATACTCACTTTCGGAACCTTGAAATCACTTTAAACTCATTACTCAAATTTATTTTCAATAAACCTTCACTATTTTCTACAATTAATTTATATAAAGAGCTAGAGATATTAAATTTAAAAACATTATACACAAAAAACATTTGCCTATTGTTCTACAGTTTCAAAACTTGCATTGATGTTCCGTGTCACCATTATTATAATACGCGCTTTAAGGTTAATACTAATGTTATTGTCCCTAAAATGAATACAGTATTTGGGCAACAGAGCCCTAAATATAAGTTCATAGTATTTTGTATTAAATATAATTTTAATATTCATGATTTTAACAGCTTTAAAATGTATAAAAAATATATAAATAACGTTTTGTTGCAATAATGCCTTTTGCAACGTATTGTATACTGCATATTAATTTTTCTTATTGATTATACCTCTTACTGTAATTATTATCCTTATGTATTTTGTTATATTGTTATTATTATTTCTCTTTTTTTTTCATTTTGTATTATTTTTCATTTTCTTAATCGCACTTAAGACTTTGATCACTTACTCTCTCTTTTCGCACAAGCTTTGCTTTTGAAAAGAGAACCAAAAATTAATTAATTATTACTTATAAGATCTTTTGTACATTAATTTTAATTTGGTAACAATAAATATTATTATTATTATTATTATTATTATTTATTTATTATTGATTTATCAACTCAATATCGAAGTGTTGATACTCCTACGTTTTGTGTTTTTGGATTACAATCCAAGAAATTAAATACTCAAGATCATGATCCTGGTGAATTTGATCATTGTAATGTTAGAAACTATTGGTTTGAAATAAACGGAAAACGTTACCCTGAAGAATGTCAAGATGAAGATTTTAAGAAGGATAAATTTTGTCAATCTTATGAGAATTCGACGGGGTATAAAAAAAGATATTATAAAAATAATCAGGAACTTCCATTGATGTATAATAATCCAAATGATTTTAAATTGTTTAGAGCAATATTTCTTGTTGATACATATTATCAACCAACAAATATTTCTGCAAGTAAAAAAATATTATTTTACATGTTGAGTTAAATGAAGATTTACCTAAAGATACAATTTGTTATATTTTTTTCATTAGAGAAGTTGAATTTTTGTTTGATATTGAAAAAGGTACTATTGAAGAATCTTTTAGTGGTTAAAATATTATTAAATTTTTTCAATAGAAATATGTCTATTGAAAAATATTTTAATATTTATTTTGTTTTTTCTTCGATTAGATCAAGATAAACAATAAAATCATCAAAATCAACTTTGTTACCATTTTGGTCTATAAAATATATTTCTATAAATTGATTATTTTTTACTACTTGACTGTGCATTATTGGATTAACTTTGATAAAAGGATTATTAGGGTCATAATAAAAAACATACAAAAGTTCTTGGTTAACTTTTTCATTAATAGATGAAACAGATTTTTCAATTACCTATGTTGCAATGTAGGTACTTCTAATAATCTTTTATTTATATTATTATTATTTAATATTTCTTTTTCTCCTACATGTTTATATAAATAATTATTATCAATATCAAAACCTAAACTTGATTTTAAATTTTCGTCCAACGAAAAATATTTTTTTGATCTTAATGAAATAAAATTATTATCAAATTGTAATTTGATACTCGAAGGTAATAAACTAATTAATTGATCTATGGAATAGTTTCCATTTATTGCAGTTTTAATTTCCAAAAATGTAGTATTATTTATATTATCTGATTCAATATCAATTTCAGTATTTCGAGTAAATATAACACCATTTATATTTTTGAAAAATCCTTGTGTAAAAAATGTTGGTTCTTCTGTACCTGTTTTACTGGTCGCAGAATCATAATAACTACTGGTATAATTAATGAATGGAAATCCTAAATAATTTTTTAAATTATCATCAAATAAATAACTATATTCTGTATTAATATTTAATTTATTATGTTTATCTATTGTAAGATTTATAAAATTTATGTTTTCATTACCATTCAATATTGAGACTAATTCATCTATTGAATAAATACCAATAGGTATTTTATGAAAAATATTTTTTTCATCATCTTCATTTATAGTAAATACACATTCTTTCTCTATATTTATATATTTTTCATCGGAAGTAGGAAAATATATTGTTGATTTATTAGCAACTAATGAAAACTCAAATGTTGTGTTTGGAAAACCTAAATATTTTTTTAAATTTTTATCTAAATTATAATAACAAGGGGATTTAATTTGAATTTTTTTATTATCAAATGATAAAAATACAGCTTTAATTAGATTATTTAATTTTGAAATAGTATATTCACCTTTTTCTAAATTTATTACTATCTCATCAATTTTTATTTTACAATCTGTTTCAATATTAATGAAATTTGAGTTTTTTAAAAACATTGAGTCAAGACCTAATTTAAATTCATTATTATAATCGTGTATTGCTTCTGATAAACGAATACCATTTTTACAACCGTTTTTAATTTTTATAAATACCATTTATAAAAGTAATTTTATTTTTTTCTTAAAAGTTCTTTCAAATTTTCCATTATTTATTATAAAAAAATTATTTTTTTTTTCGAAACGCTAAAATATTTATGTTGACGTTTAACGTTGATGTTTTAACGTGTAACATTGATGTCTTAACGTTTAACGTTGATGTTTTAACGTTTTAACGTTATTTCGTTCACGTTATTACAAAAAATATTATAAAACATAAAACATCGAAAATTTAAATCGAATATAATACTTACGAAGTATTATATATTATAATATCTATACAGTGTGTTATAATAATAATAATAATAATATATATCAATATTTGTGTAGCTTAATTAAAGAGGAATTACATGATTCGAATAATAATAATAATAATATTATGTAGCTATAGACTGATTATTTTTTTTACATCCGGTATTGAATATCTTATCATATATACATACATTTTTTATGTTCCATATTTCATTTAATATTTGATATTTTCAAGTCGAAACAACACAGATATTCAATATATAATGTTTATCTACACTACATATTAGAAGTTTGCTCCCCGCTTCATATTTTTGATTTAAGTATTTCTCCTGGAATATTTATGGTATTCATTTAAATTTTTCACTAAACATTTTTAATTTTAATTCTTTAAAAGTCCCCCCATAGTCTGACAGTATAAAACCATTTCCAAACATTTTTTTTTTTTTTGAAAAATATTTTAATTATTAATTATATAAGATTTGTGAAAAATATTTTATGGAATAATACATTTTGCAATTAAATCTTATATTTATATTCTAAGGAATTTGTGTTCGGAATCTGTACCTCCCATGTCAAGACAACATAATTTAATATTTCCTAATTCTTGAACAACACAAATATCATGGAGATATTTGAAAAAATAAGTACCGGTTGTATTTATTAAATCATTAGCAATTTTACAAATTTCAAGCCATGTTGGTGATTCTAGTATTTTAGAAGCATAAGGCTTTCCATTTCCAGAAATATTATGTCCATGATCGATAATTAAAATATTTTCTTTAATTGGAATTTTATTTAGATTATATTATGTCATGATTTTAATATTATTATTATTATTATTATTATTATTATAGTATTCATATTTACAAAACTTAACAAAGGTTTCATTATTTAATATTGAGTTTTCTATTTCGTTTTGCATTTCATTTTCTTGAAATTTATTAAAATCTTTGATAGTTGTTTCCATTATTTTATTATTTATTATATTTTTAATTTTTAAATTAATTTTTTAAATTTCTTTTTAATACATTTTACATATTTCAATTTTTAATTATTAATAAAATAAGTTTTGTGAAAAGTATTTTAATTATTATTGCATTTCATAAGTTTTGTGAAAAAATATTTTAATTATTATTGCATTTCGATTTTCTGATCTTTTTGCACATTGTTTTTCTTTGTGATCTATTCTGATAGAAATGGGGGGTGGCCCAGGAATGGTACATATATACTACTGGTACCTACTATAGACGAGTTACAAGAATTTAAAAAAAGTGTAAAATTGTAAATGTTTATAGCTGACAAGTCATACCTATTAACTATAATGCAAATAATTAATACCTTTTTTTTAAAAAAATTAATTAACTTACGCCTAGTTGGGCAATGTAACATAGAACATAAATATATTTACAGTATTGAGTACTTATATATAATAATTACATAAGTTAAAAATATTAGATTAAAATGTACAGAGATAATAAAGAACTATAAGTATGTATATACATAAGTGACCCAAGAAGTAAGCAACAGTTACAACGCATTATTCAAATTTCGAAGTATACGGTATAGGGCGATTATACCCATGAGAAAAAGAGTGGGATGGAACGTAAAGAAGAGTGTGATCTCCGGTAGGATAGGAGTTCTAATGACAAAATTAGTTTATTTTTCAGAAATATTCGATATTTGTGTCGTAAGCGATCTTCCATAATTGTTGAGTTTAAGGATTATGTTTGTAGATCGATCTGGACAAAAATGACTACACTGCTTTTAGTAATAAGTAATATTTACTAAACGCATGACGTACACATAAGAAATATTATAATGTAGTACCGACAGTATGCTAAAAGTCGGCCTTATATACAAGTGACCTATTGACCTAAGTCTCACGCCACTGTTTAACAATATCTGATTCGCTAATAAATATATCGCATGATATGGCGTGATTTTGCACATTATTAATAGCAACGATGCTGTTGTTGTTGCACAATATGATGGTACTTTATACAATATTAAATTATATTCAACAATAATTTTACCCATTTGCTTCCAAAATTAGGTTGTAGGAACTGAGTTGTAAGGAATTGTCTATGAACTATGGAGATCTATTCACCCATCAAAGAAATCGATGTTCAGTGGTTTTTTAAATGATATAAAAACAACACTTATTGAGTAAATATTGTAAGTAATTAGTATAAAATGTAATAATTTTTTTGTAGAACAACCTTTTTTAAAATAATTGTGATATAAATTTTTTTTTTATATAATGCATTTTTCATTACATTTTAACTAACATTTTATCCAATATGATTTTTCAAATATTAATAATTAATTAAGTTCACATTAATATTTTAATAAACTATTTGAAGGGTCCGGTGCAATACAAGGTATCTCCACTTTTTTTCGAAATGCATGTTTTAACATATTCTAATAGTGGAAAAATGTGTCTACATTTCGGTGCAATAACGATATATCTCCGACTAATAGATACGCTAATATCATACAAAAAGAGATATCTGGTTTTAAATGTTCTGGGCAAGAACCAGGTATCTCCGGAGATATATGGTTTTTGTTCCGAAAGATAATAAAAGGATTATTATTATGTTTATGTTTTATTTGTTTTTATACATGCTCAAGGTGTTATGTTATTTTCAATTTGTTTCTTTTTGATTTATTATAATATTATGTTGTGAGTAACAACAAATACATTTTTATCATTTTAAGATATATTTTCTATTTATTTATTATGTGTTCATTAATAGGTACTAACATGATCATGATTATATTCTAAAATGAAATATCCTACCAAAGTAGTTTTGTTAAGTATTTTTTTAGTCGTAAAGGATATCAAAGCTACATTGATGAATGCATAAACCAAAGTTTTACTTATATTTTGGGTCAAAAAACCAGGTATCTCCTTAAAACACATAGTTACTCAATTTAATCATTATAAAAGGTTGTGATAGGTTGGATGATTTTGATTATAGGTATAAATTACACATTGTAAATGTTTTTTGAATTTATGAGATTAAAAAAAAACATAAAACATGGATTTTAATTTTGGGGCGAAAACCCATATATATCCACTAAATAAACTTGAATTAATTAATTAAAATTATTAAAATTTATTTAAAAGTAATAAGGCTTTATGGATGTTATATATACATCCAAAGCATAAAAATCAGTTTTTGAAACAGTAACATGATGAAAGGTGGGTCAGTAAAAACATTTTTTATGTCTCCTGAACAATTTCAAAAAATGGAGATACCTTGTTATTGCACCGGACCCTTCATTTGTAAGTAGGTTAGACACGTGAGCGCTCAGTGGCGCAGCAGTTTTTAAAAGTGGTCGGGCAATTTCAAAACTTTGCTACCTCAGTATCTTAATTATTTAAAATAGAGGAACCTAGTCTAATATATATTTACTCGTAATCATGGCTTAAATATTTTCATGATCATAATAAAGTTATGATGTAGGTAAGTGATATGTTACTATAGTCATCGGCTAATCGTCAAGCTGTCCGGTTGATTTTATAGTTCGCTCCGTCGCTTATCTTATCGTGTATCCGTCTGTGAATAATGTTTTTGATGATATCTTTATTCTATTGCCGTAACAGTACACAATTAACGGAATATCCGTTGCGTAACATGGATTGTGCCAAATGTTCCAAAAATATTATAAAATATGACTGCCTTGATTGTTCTACGTGTAAAAATCGTTCCATTTTAACTGCCTGGGTTACAGTAAAACAACATTTAGTAAAATGAAAAAAAAACCAAATCGTAAATAGTATGCACAGGCTGTAAAATTGACCTCAATTCAGATTCTTCAACAAATAAACAAAACGTAAACTACAAATTTTAGCTAAGTCAGTCGATTTTATGGGTATGAAATTTGACGGTTTTAATAACACTGTAGCAAAATTATTAAATGAGATGAAAGAATTAAGAGAAGAAAATAAGAGAGTTTATAATATTAATAAAAGCTTATCGGAAGAGGTTAACCAATTAAAATTTAAAATTGAAGGTTTTTGAACAAAAATCTTTCGAAAAAATTGTTGAGATTTCCGGAATACCAACTTCTGAAAATGAAGGCAGTGGGCAGTGTAGGTATTTCTCAAGAGGTGGGTAATAAATTAAATGTCAATATTCAAGTCAAAAAAGCTTTTAGAGTATTAGAAAAATAATAAGTTTTTGAAAATAATTGTTTACTTAAAGATAAAACCATGAAATCAAACCTTATCGCAGACTATAAGAAAAATCGTTTTTTTTTGCAAATCAAATTAATAAAGGCTGGTCTAGTTCTATGAAAGTATATATTAACGAACATCTTACGAAAACTAGAAAATATTTATTATACAAAACAAAAGAGGCTGCAAAAACAAAGTCATACAAATATGTCTGGACAAATGAAGCTGATATTTTGGTACGAAAAGACGATCAATCTAGAGTACTTCGATTCGAGAACAAGATGCAATTTCTGCTAAAATGTTGTAATACCAACTATTTAGTATTTACCTGTGCAACTATGAATATTTATGTAAAAATTTTATTTTTTTATTTTTCACTATAATTATGCAGACTACCTTCGATAACCTTGATAATTTTGCAAATGTCAACACTTTGGTTATAAAAGACTTATTTTATTTTCACAATGACATAAAATCTCTAGGTTTCATATAATACATTTAAATACAAGATCTGTGATAGAAAGAAAAATAATAATGGTTTTAGTAATTCTATATAATTTGAAAATAAAAGAATTAATTTAGTTGAGGAACCAGTCTTATATGCCCATAATTTTAATGATTTTTTCTCCGAGGTCACCGCTAATATCCATTAAAAATAAATGCCCTAACCTAACCCATTATCAAAGGTCTCGATGACACTTATAAATATCTTAGAAAACCATTCACCAGCTTGTTTAGAAAATAGAAGTTGTGATTTTAATTGTTTTAAATTAACTCGCGTAAATAATGTTAAATATCTATTCACATACTTTGATGAGGATATAAAATGGAAAACACAATTAAATTTAAATACAAAAAGATTAAAAAAGCTTTTCTCTATATTTAAAGAATTAAATGTTTGTTTTTTTTTTTCCCGTAGTACCGAGGACCGAAGGGGGGGACCGCGTTAGCATTCAGCCCTCCAGCCCCCATCGTTTATTAATAAAAATACAGACGCCTTCGCTAGAAGCGGTGGGACAGTCCCCCACATGCTACTGCCGCCGACAAATTACAATAAGTACAACATTTACAATGAGGAGACCCTATTCTCCAATGATTGCCTTCGGCTACAAAACAAAAACGAACTTAACTAGTTGGGTGGCTCAAACGTTTCCGCCTGCACTGGCTTCCTCCGCCTGCCGCGCCCTCTCTTGCCCTTCCTTTGCGGTCATAATGTCTTCCCCCATCCGATAGAACATCCGGAACCTCTCCTCGGCTTCGCTCAGCACCGCATGCTTCTCCCCGAGGTCTGCTGGAAACGTCTCGAACACCAGCCCACACATCAACTCCTGGACGTCGAATGCGGTCGGTCGGTGGCCTAACCGGACGCTCAGCTCCTTGCGGAACGGTTCCCACTCCACGCACTCGAACAGTGTGTGCTCGGCGGTGTCCGAGTCCCCAGAGCACACACCTTGGGCTGGCCGCTCTCGCCATTAGGTGCAGGTAGTCTTGGAAGCACCCGTGTCCCGTCAGAGCCGGCGTCATGTGGTACGTCAGAGGTGCCCGGGACTGTTCTGCCAGTCCACCTTACGACGTCGGGAATCACTCGGCGCGTCCATGCTGCCTTCAGAGACGTCCTCCATCTGGTCTGCTACCTTGTCAGCGTGAGAGTCCTCTCCTACCTCTTCACCACACCTTTCGATGGGCGCTGCTCCCCGGGGTCCAGCACTGCATGGAGCCGCTGCCCGATTCGCCGTCGCTCCAAGCCCACCAGGGCCGCCGGTATCATGCAGGCTAGGACCAACGCGGCCTCGTCTGATACTGTTCAGTACGCTCGGATCGTGCCGCTGTCCTCTGCGGCCGGATCAGGTTCGTTCTAGTTCTGGCCACGTCGGCGATCGACTCGATCCACACCGGGGTGGCGTATAGGAGTTGGCTCTCGACTACCGAGTTAAGCAGCCTTCTCTTCCACTGCACGGGGCCTCCAACGTTAGGCATCAGCCTGGCTAATGCGGCCTTCTTTGCCACGGTGTCCACGTGGGGCACAAATGTCAGGTTTTTATCGAGGATCACGCCGAAGTACCTGATCTTTCTATAGAGTGTGATCGGGTGGCCACCGATCGATAACCTCGGGGGGACGTAGGCCCTTCTCCTCTACAGGATGACCGCCTCGGTTTTCTGGTGGGCCAGCTCCAGCCCGTGTACCGTCATCCACTCGTCTATTTTCAGGAGGACGGGGTTGACCAGGTCCTCCAACTGTTGACCCGTCATTGCCGTTCCGACGACTGCCAGATCATCTACAAACCCGATGAGTTGAATCCCGGATGGCATCCTCAGCAGGGAGCTGTAGGCGATGTTCCACAGAGCCGGCCCGAGCACGGATCCTTGTGGGACCCCACACGTCACCGACCTAGATGTTATCTCGGCTCCGGTCAACAGCGTCCTGTCGGACAGCCACGACCTAAACATCTCCACCAAGTACTCAGGCGTCTGCATACGTCTGAGCGCTGCGTCGATCACTGGCCACCTCAAAGAGTTGAACGCGTTCTTCACGCCCAGGGTGACCAGGAGGGCGGTACTGGTTTGCGCACAAATACCAAAAAGACAACTTTTTTGGGCACAAAACTACCACTCGTTTGGGAACAGTTGAGCCGTAAACATGCACATGGTTTGCGCACAGTTACCTTTTGGACTGACCTTTTTATACCCTCTTAATAAGTAAATTATTAAATTAATAAATTATGTTAAAAATGCATATAATATAATGTTTGTGTAAAATGTGTTAATTTTAATTTTAATATAGTGATATAGACCTATAGTCGATATGATTGGGAAACGTGTCTATTATTTTCCGTAATAACAGTTTCCCATTATTTGTAAGTATTTCATTCGGTCTATTTCGCCAGATCTATATTTTGTCCATAAGCTTATGCGATGTTCGACTGACCTATTTCGTAAGCATTCGTTAAAATGGATTTTACAAAAACTGTTACGAATAAAGGTGTTGTGTTTATTTTGTTTAAAGAGCAAAAATATAGAAAATATTCTTCTTATTAACTTAACTTTAACTTTTTAACTCGTTAATGCCCAGCCTTGCATTTTTGCACCTTTGGCGCTTATGCCATATAGCCTTATTTTCGTGTGCGCAAACCAGTTGTACATTTAGGATAACCGTGTGCGCAAATGAGTTCCGATTTTTCAGGTAAAAATTATAAAATGTGCGCAAACAAGTTGCAGCCGACCAGGACGCACAGGCTCTTTTTACGAGGGGTGGTAGCTGCTTGGGCTGCGGTGCTCAGGACGCTGTTGATCGCAGACTCGGTGCTAATGCCCTTGCGGAATCCAAACTGGTTGGGCGCTCTTCTGCGGCCTCCGTGCTCGTCCAGGAAAGAATAATATGTTATTTTAGATCTATTTACTTTGCGTAGTATTTACTTTGCTTTGGTGCAGTCTGTCTATCCTACGGTATAGTTTTATGGGGATTGGCTTACCCGAACACTATAGAACAGATGAACACTACACATAGAATGTCAATAAGAATTGCATTAAAAGTCTATGACATGACAGAACGAACACCTCCCAACTTTTTGACATCCTAGGAATATTTAATATAAAACAACTCTTTGAGTACTTTTCGTTAATCCAACTACATTTTGATTTGAGTATCAGAGTTAATGAGTCCTTAAGTATTATTTCTAAAGGAAAAAGGGAGAGCTGTCTTAGTGTTCCTAAATGTAATTAATTAATTCTACGGCTTATCAAAACTATCATCAATATAAGGCTATAGCAATGTTTAATAAATTACCAAAATATATTAAATTAATAAATGATAAGATGTCGTTTAAAAAAAGTGTAAAAAAATATAAGTTAGAGAAAAATAATCATTAATTTCAATATATTATACTTTCAATCCATGTGTATTTTTATCGTTACTTAAGCACTATTCTGTTTTTGTTTTATTTTTAGTATACTCTTGTATAAGTTTTTACTTTCATAAATTTTAAAAATCTTGTTTATGTTAAATTATTATTTGTATAAGTGTATAACTAATATCTGAAGTCTCCCCCTATCATCACAAACTTGGTAAAGAGAGGAGTAATCAGCTCAGTTTATGTTATTACTTATGTTAATTTGCTTTCTTTTGTTTTTGTATGTACCTTACCTGATTTGAATAAATTATTATTATAACCGGCTGGCCATATTTTTCCAAAAATAATTCTGGCCCTGACGTGACGTTAGCATGGACTTCAGCGCTATTGCGTGAGCTATACATACAGATTGCGAAAAATTATGGTACATCGCTTACGACACCAGTGAACTATATTTAGATCGCTTACATTATCAAACATTCAACGAAAAGTTTTGAAAATGTTGATTCATTTCATAGATATAAATTAAACAATGTCTTAAAAGTTTGAAGTACTTCAACTCACATAAAATAGGTATATTTTACAGATAATACATATTATATTTAAAAAAATATTATTCGTGGGTACTAGAAACTTCATAAGGAATTATATTATTATATACAAATATGACGATAAACAAATCATAATAATTCTACTTAACCGCCTACTGTAGGTATAATAACATATAGGTAATAATAATGTAATATAACATTATACTCTTTTAATATCATGACACTATTGTATAACCGTATATTTCTAGAACGTTTCTCTACTTATAGGAAAAATAATAATGTGGAAATTTACATCGTAGTTATATTTTTATTGTAAACTCACCTAAGATACTAAAATTTGTATATTTTATCAAGTGAAGTACCTATACAAAAATTCAAAAAATTGGAACATTATATTAAATATAGGAAGACTGTAATTAGTCCAATTTGTGTACACATTTGATCAGATTTGATTTATCTGATATCAATAAAAAGTTGCAATATCTTATAAATCCGGTCTTTAGACATTATATTATATAACTATATTTATGGATAGTAGGTATACAAAACATTGAAACGTATATTGGTACTTATTATAAGACAACCATACAGACATAACTACAGTAGAATCCATATATTACGATGCTGTATAATATACAGTGTATATGTTATCCCGGATATAACAATTCCCGGCCATGAATTTGGTTGGTTTTAAACCAATGTTTTGTCATCCGGTCCATCCGGATATAACGAAGTTCGGATATAACGATCTGATTCTCTAGGTCCTTAAAGATCATTATAAGCGAATTAGTCTACTACAGTATTACAATAAAATAAGTCGTACAATAAATTACAGTATAGTATAGTATAGTATAGTATACTAACCTTGGGTAATATTATTAAAGGTAATTGATTATAAAAATACATATTCTAGTAATAAATCTAAAATATTTTGAAAAATGTTTTAAATATATCTTTTCTGGCCAAAAATGTTTTTAAATGTTTCTATGATAGTTAAAATCGTTCTAACAACGTAATGAAAACCATTAAAAAAGATTTTCGATTCTTTGAGAACTGATTTTAAATACTAATATTAATAATTTTAATTGCTGTATCAACAACGGGTATCATGTTTCTGCAACGGAATCCTGGTCCAAAATACAACCTGAGCAACATGACCCACCGCGGGCCCGTCACAATAATCAGCGCTTCGCTAGCGTCGAAGCATAAGATGATTCGTACAGAACGTACACCTGGGCCGGCCGCGTACAACACCGTGCCCTGCATGTCAGCCAATATGCCCGCGATACCATCGTGTTCCATAGGGTTAGTATGCAAACAAATGTACAATAGTGAATAATTTAAATAACAATAAATTACCTATTATATTTGAATTATATTAATATATTATTAGATTTAGTTTTACTTATTTTAGATGTGTGCATCCGTGAGTGATACGAAGACGACACAGTAGGTAGGTAGTAATATTCAAAAGTTATTTAAAATTATTTTTTGTCCAGTGATACGATGGAGCAAGAAAATATTTTATTTTTTAATAGGGAAACCAATTTCAGTCATTATTCTATGTAATGTCATGTATGTGTAAGGTATAACCATAACTATCCTCTGTGCAAAATTAAGTATTAAATTCTCGTGTAGTATTCTCACTGTGACTTTCGAAATTACAAATAAATATTTATTTACCTTCCCAGAGTTAATCTACGGATACCAAACGACACGTTAAGTGATACTCAAAATTAGATATAGGAAGTCACGCATAATTTTCTTAGAGAAGTTACTTAACTTATTACGTACATCACAATTTATTTTTATACTTTAAATCAATGGGGTTTCAGAATTAATACTTCTTTAAAAGTATATTCATTACCCTACTGGCCTCATATCAACTTCTCATCAAAGTTATAACAACTTTTATGATGTATTAAATATTGCTATTACCTACAGACATAGACATCAGATTTTCATCCAACATACTATTAAACAAGCTCGTATACCTAAAGGCGTCTTTATGGGTTCAATACTTCTAAACCATCACCAAAATTTTAAAGTACCTATATTTTGTATGTAATAAGCGGTGGTTTAGATAATGACTTTGATATATGATTCACGTATTTGAAATATTTTGATTCTCCCCACCCCCCTCCCCACCACAAAAAAAATGATCCTGCACCTTAAATTAAATTCCAAGTGTTCATTTGTAATTACTAATCTCCTTATCTTAAGGAAAATTAATAGAATATAAATCTTTATTTGTGCAAATTACTTATACAAATAGGTATACAATACGTCATATAATTTTATGTTATAGATTTTTATTATTTAGAATGCTATTAAGAGGATGCCACACAGATATTTTCTGTCTCCGTCTTACAAGTGCGTAACATAGCGAATTTACGCTCAGCAAATCACGTGTAGCTCTGTTAGTTTAAAAATTAGAGTGAATCAACCAACTATGAAACTTGATGGTATGAACATTATCTGTGTTGTATGTAAGTTTTTTACGATAATTCAGTTTTTAAGTGAGTTATGAGCATTTTAAATTTACCCTGATCATTTACGCATAACTTAATACTAAATTTAACTATCGTAAAAAGCCCACATACAAACACAGATAATGTTCTTACCAAGGAGTTTCATAATGATACTCTAATTTTTAAGATAACGGAGCTAAACATGATTTGCTGAACGTCAATTTTTCTATGTTACGTACTTGTAAGACGGCAATTATCTAGGCGGCGCTCTCTTAATAAATAGGTATATTATATTAATATACTTATATAGACTATAATTATTACTTTTAACAGAACAATCAATTAGAAGTTGACATTTTGTGAATTGCCCTGAGGGATGATACTTTTAACTATTATAAATTATAATGTTTTCGTAGTATTCATATTATACAAGTAAAATGAAAGTAGCCAAGTAGGCTATTGATGCTATTGATGATCTAATGAGTAGAGTTTATAAATCATACATAAACCCACAGGATCAGACGTGACGAATTGAAAAAATCATCACGAACTCCAGCGCCGAATGCCTACGCCTTGGCCACCACAATAGGGAACCTGGCGCCCGATATGCCGTCCGCTCCAGTATATTCAATTTTGGGACGGCACGCCGAACCGGGTCGTGGGGGTGGTAGACGGGGCACAGCGGCGTGCTATTCATCCCCAGGTCCGGCGCGCTATTCGGCTGTGGCCTTGGAACGGTTCAAGATGCAGACGCCCAGGCCCGTAATTCTCGGACGCCTCGAAGAAAAGATGCGTGGAAAACGGACACCCGCGCCAAACGCTTATTTCCCACCCCCGGGTCCGGCGTCACCCTTTGCAAACGCACCGCAATACACGATTGGTGGCCGGATGAAACGTGCAGCAAATCCATATTATACAGCCGCCGATAAAGTCCCAGACTGGGAGTAATGACCGAAAAGAAGAAGTCAAAATATTTTTGAATATCGAATACGGACAAAGAACTTTCGTCTGTGCTCAAACCTTTTCAAAGTTAGTAACAATTTATTTAGATAATAATTTCATACTTTAAAAACATAGTTTATAAAGATATTCTCGTCTTTTTTATACAAATCTATACAGAGTGATTTTTTCAAAACATACTCACCCCTATTTTTCCTTAATATTAAATGTATTCAAATCCTGATTTTTAGAATTTTTAAATATATCTAAAGACCATATTATATTCAAATTTCTGATATTTTCGTTCTACTGAAGGAGTGTTCTGTGGTGATGCAGCATCTATTTTTCAAATGAGAACCACCCCCCCCCCCTTTTTAATGCCGTTTATAGGGCAATTTTCTTGAAAATGTTGATGTATCTAAATCAAAATTCATTTAAGTAGTTTCTGAGATATTAAAATGTTTGTACTAACCTGGACCAAAGTTACCCTGAGGTCCATAATTTTATAAGGAAAGCTACATTTTTCCCATTTGTCAGAGCTACACAATTTTATTCAATAACTCCTTTTTTTTTGTTAAATACAAATATAATTTTTTTGCGTAGACAGTGCATTTTTTTTGTAGTGTATTCATGTATGTTTACATCAAATGAAATGTCATTTTTTTAAAAATGACTTTTTTGTTCGCTTGTTTCACCATAAAAAATGAATTAATTACTTCTCAGGCATTAGATAATTAACCAAGCATATTGTCGTATATGCACTTTTCAGTGATATACCTCTATCGACACTTGAGTAACCAAAATACCATAAATTAACCGTTTACGGTTGGCTCTCTAGACGTCGATATCGCTACCTTACTGTTTAGACTTTCAATCTTCAACGACCATAAATTAACCAGTTACAGATCGGATTGAAAGAATACAATTAACGTAGGACTACCTTTCACCGTTTAAACCTTAAATCGTCAACGACCATAAATTAACCGGTTACATATCGGATTTAAGGAGTACATAGAATTGCGTGGCTACTCAAACAAAACATATGATTTGTCTGGTCGGAAACACTTTTATTTTACATAAAACAAACATAAATAAATTACTAAAATTAAAATTGTAAACACTTAGCGCGTACAACGATTGGCGATTACACGCACGCTCATCGTACCTACGTTCTCGTCAATATACTCCACGACAATGGGACTGCCCGTGCATGCGCGTATGGGCGGTCTTATATATCATTCTTTTTGTGTCGCCTCAGCACATATTGCTTCCCAGGCCTGACCTATCTTAATATCTAAATTTCTAAATTATTGCCCACCCATATTATTGTATATAAAATCGACAACTGTCTACAATATACGACAATATGTTGAAAAGAAAAAGAAAAGAAAAAAAGAAGGTCAAAGGGCAAATCTATGGATATTTTTAGGTCGGTTAAAGTTACCCTGTTGCCGGCTAACTGTGGCACATTTTTTTGAAAAGTTCACAATGGTTAAGAAATTCTCAGTTACTTTTGGAACGAGTTCCTTCCCAATAATGCGTCAACTGTTTATCTAGCCTTTTTTTTGGTTTCCTTATTAGTATCCATACTCAAACTCCGCATCCCACTCACTTCATCAGCGGCTGTGTAATACGGATTGCTGCACGTTTCACCCGGCCGCCAATTCTGCCGTGCAAAGACAAAACAGGATAATTCTAGTCAATATTATTGTTGAGAAATAGCAAATAATATTTTTAACGGTAAATGAAACCTTAAAAGCGCTTATACAAAAAATATGTTAAGAACTTGTGCTGGTTTTATTTTATTTTTTCTAATTATAGTTACATCTAGAATTTATTGAATACTTTTCATTTCAACATTTCTGAGTTTTTTAAAGAGAAAATAATGGACTCATCCTAAAATAAATATCGAAGTACTAAGCGAAAAATTTACAACTCCTTAATAATATGGATTTACCGGATTATCGCTTTGACATTTTTTGACATACATTGTTTTAGCCTATAATCATGCAACATCATTTGTATGTAAAATAAGTTATAACTCCAGTTTTATAAAAAAAATAAAATAATATTCATTGTACTGATTATTAACCAGCACCCAGCACGTGCGATTACGGTTTAAAGTACATATGTGTATAATCATTTATTATACTAATAATAATATTAATGAATGATAAGAATAAATAGTGACAACCATTAGACCATATTCCTTAGGTTTAGTAGGTAAATCACAAAATAATAGGTATACCAAATCATCAACATTTATTTTATAAAATGTGACTAAAATTTATGTCATGTCATCGTATGAATATAAGCCAAAACATAAAATATATTGGTATATATTGTGTATATTTACTCTATTCAATTTAAGTTGACCCACTCTCACGCATGCATACTGAGCCGCCGAAACAGTCAAACCCCCCCTGGTCAATGCATGGTGGTCGCTACCGTCGCCGATCGTCGTTATCTACTATAGGAGTCGACATCCGCCGAGTAAAGTTGTAATATGACATCGGACACTAGAGCTGCGAGATATGTGTGACCATGACCAGTTTTCGTCTGATGAGTGGGTCAACTTAAAGAGAATAGAGTATAATTTAAATTGGTCTTACCATCTATTTTCTTATACACAAATCTCGATTTTTATAAAAAAAAATGGAGTTATTCTGTTATCGCTTAGTACGGCAGAAGTGGATATTGCGAAATGTTGCTAGATGATTAATATAGGTTGCGCTATATTCATACTTGTCACTTGTCCCATTTCCACAGGCACAAGCCTACTCATAACCTTAAGCAGATTCTATCTTAGTCCGTGGTCTCACGAGAACAACCCCAACAGTGAGTACTGAGTATACCTATTATATTACTTTATGCTACTAAATTCTGGTGATTTCATAACATTTTTTTGACGTCCATACGATACCGAAAAAATTAACAACTTAAACGCGTAAAATGTAATAATAATAATATAATACAAAACTTATAAGTTGAAAACACGTATCATCGTTGTTGTCCTTGCTGGCGTGCGTGTGTTAAACATACAAACATCACTATATTTTGTGGAACTGCCAACAATATTATGATGATGATCTGGTTTGGTTGCAGGTTAAATTTCACAAACAAATTACCGAAATTACATGAGCTTATCACTAGTATATAGAGCCGCGTCAGGAAGACAACACGAACCCTTAACACTAAAATAGAGAATAAAAATCGAAACACGACGGCAAAAATGTATTATTTCTAATATAACATAATATATTATTATATAAAGTGATTCATCAAGTATGCTCAGCGCCTGAGATGATTAACTGTTTTCAAATCAACATAGGTAGCCCTCATATTAATAAAACTATTATTATCACAATATATAACTAAAAAACAACTGGTTTGAATTTTGATTTATAAACATAACTTTTATGGAAAATGGGTGTTTATCATTTTTAAGAATGTAAGTTGCCAGTTGGTATTGCCACTACTTCTTAAATGATATAGAAAAACCTAAATATTTTAAAATATAATCCTCAAGTATACATGAGCATTTCAAAAGTTACAATTTGAATAAGCGCATTACTAATGGTAAATTTGGAGTGAGTATGCTTGGTGAATCACCCTATACATGGGATCATCTATGAGGACTATATACTGACCACCGAAACAGATGTAATACACTAATACGTGATTTTTGTATCGGGCTAGACGTAAAAAATATATATAACGGGATATATAATTAAATCAATAAAATCAAATATTAAACAACATTTGTTTAAAAACGGACCTGTTGTACGGTTAGAAAAAAATAAAATAATTTCAGGTCTCATAAGTTTTTTACCTTTTATAAGCTTTTTTTGTAGCCCTAATTTTATTTGTTTACTTATAATTAAGTATACGCCTAATTATTTGGGTTCAAAACAGTTTTTTTTTCAAATTGTACAAACATAAATAAAATACGTAATAACAATACAACATGCTACAATTATCATGATTAGGTATCTAAATCTTAATTTTTTTAATATGTTACGTTACAATTAAATGAGTGATTTTAACCTGGTAAGTCATCATGAAAAATATCAAAATTCTTTATTGACTTACCTGAGATTTACATTATGTTGATCGGAGTGAGTAGACTATAATTTTGAAGATAAGTAGGTGTACCTACTACCTATAGAACGTTTTTGACACTCGAGTATTAGTTGGAAGGACATTTAAAGATATTTGGCTAATTAATTCAGGACATGTTATTAAAGAATTAAATAATTTGTACAACCAAGTCAGTAAGTCAACATCATTTGGGTTTCTTATTTTTTAGAGTGACTTGATATATTCCTTTCCTATAGTTGCTCAATACATAAAAATATACACATTTTGTTTTAATAAACAATAATAATATTTAAAACCTAAAATAATAATATTTCACAAAATGTTTATACTTTTGATGAAAATGTGTCAAAAAAATTACTTATTGACAATAATTAAAAAAAAACCAAAACAATTAGCCAACATTTCTCATGTCTATATAAATATATCACAAAAAGAGTCAAAATGTTTTGAAAATATTATCTTGTATGAGAAGAAGTCATATAAATATTTTGTGAAAATTTAAAGTAGATAGCTATACGGATATAATTTTTACACAAAAACTCTACTCATATTAATTATTTGTGTACAGGAAAAGTATGATAAATACGATGAACCACAATCCATTAAAGTATTCAAACAATAAATTAACATTAAATATTTTACATAATTTAAATATAGGATGTACCATGTATAATAAGATAAATGAAAATATATTGTTCTTAGAACATAATAGATATTTAATACATACGTCGTAACCACTTCGTGAAATTCGAAAATATTTCACAAAATTATCACACTTTTCACAGAGTGGTTACTCCCATTTAATATTGAGTAATTTTTTTCACTCATTTATTTAATGTACTTGCTGAAATAGAGCGACTTTGGTGTTTTCCGTAAGCATGTGGATTGTCCATATAAATGCGATTTGACGGTATAGTTAACTTTTTAACTGAAATAACCCGAGTAGCATTTTCTATGTTCAACGTCGGTTTTGAAACACAGTGTTTTTTAATCCGTGCATACACAGTTAACCAACGTTTAAGAAAAACATTTACGATTCGTTCAGAGTGTTTTAGTGTTATCGATTAACAAAATGTATAATTTAATGTTCAGTGTCGGTTTTAAAACACTATGATTTTTAAACCGTGCATACACAGTTAACCAACGTTTAAAGAAAACATTTATGGTTTATTCCCGGTGTTTTAGTGTATTATGGGCAAACAAAATATTCTATAATTAAATGTTCAGTATCGGTTTTACAACACAAATCCGCACAGTGTTTTTTAAACAATGCTAGCACAGTTAATGAACGTTCAAGAAAAACATTGATGTATCACCCGTGGTAATAATAGTTTGTTATAGTGTGTTGATAGTGTGTTGATTGTTATTTTTTTATTTCTTAATATTTAGTGTACGGAATCCGTTCAAATGTTCAATTACACTTTTAATATTAAGCTTTACTTCCACAGTCATACTATATATGTATCGTTATCAAAATATCTGATAGTGGCATATAGTGACCACATGGTTTAGTATAACATTACAACCGACAGTTGCGCTGCCTCTAGTCTGTATTCTATGTGTGCTGCAGCCTGCAATTGGATGTAGTTGAATCCATTCTATCAGATGATGTTGATGGCTTAAATAACCAGGAAGAGTTGGTGAGCATTAACTATTAATATTATTTGTATATTGGTACCTACTTTTTTACAATAATTACATATTTGTAAAGTACGAAACATTTAATAATATGTATTTAGCTTATATTTAGATGTATAGCTTTAATTTCCCAATTTACAGAAATCTTACCTCTATATGAAGATTGGTAGTATGGATTCCATAAGTGCAGCTGCACGAGGAGCCATAAATGAATGCTTTAAGTACAATGTTTTAGCTTTCTTCAGCTTCAAAGGTAAAACCAAGCGAAGTTTTTCATCCTTGATGTTGTGCACAGTTATTTATGGTGAATATTTATAGAAATAAAAAATTCAAATAAATCTTATGACTAATTTATCTTACATTTCTTTGTTGCAGAATCTTTGTCTAGTTTTCGAAATCATCCAAAAGATGAAGAAAAATTTATTCGAACTGTAGACAACTACATTAAGCATTCCAAACAAACAGAATAAAGACATTTTTCCTATTAATCTATAATTACATTTTTACAGTTTATTATCAATACAATTTTATCTTTAACCTAAAAAATTATTGTAGTAATTGATGTTATCCCTAGCTATTAATTATTATCCTTATAGTTAGGTTAGTATACTAGTATACATGGTATTTTGTACAAATTTAGTAAGTAGATTGAACAAAAATACTAAATTAATATACATTCATAATTTTTTTAATTTAATTTAATTTAATAGATACTATTTTTCACTTTGATAATTAATTAATTAATTGGTTTAACTTCTATTTTTATTAAATTATATAATATTTTTTTTCTTAATGCACTTATACCTCATCTGTGGATGATTTATATGGTTTTATATTGTTTAAAACCACGATTCTATGCATATTTATGCCTTTATGGTAAAAAATGTATATTGATTTGTTAAAAAAGTCTAACATTAAAAATATTTTATGTAATACAAAAACTGGGAATGATTTTATGAGGAGTTTACCAATCTATTCCACAGTAGGTATTGTATTTTCGTTAATAAATAGAATCATTTTAAGGTAATTTGTTTTAATTTTGGTAATTATTAAACAAAATAAACATTAAGCAATTATAATACGGTTCGGGACACTGAATAAAAACAGTTATAAAACTGATTATTGAACCGTCATGACACAGTGTTGACACTGTCCAAAAACGGTTTTAAAACTCGACATTTAACTGTTGTGACACCTACAGACCACTGTTCGATCAGGAATATATTTCCGTTATAGCACGGTTATAAAACCATTATGAGCACAATAATAGCACTCTGTGTTACCCATGTAAAAAATCGGTATTCAAAATCGAAAAAACACTGTGCTATGAACAGGATTTACACAGTGTTTTGCACTTTTAATTACTAATGTTTAACACGGTGTGAGCACAGAAAATGCTACTCGGGAACTAGTTGTTACTAACTATTTAATATAATTAATATTCCCTAACTTTATATTTACTTGGAATAAACGTGTAAAAAATTAAACAACTTCTATTTAACCGAGTTCTGTTAATATATTATCATTATATAATCATTATTTTCGTGTTCGTGGAGTTTATCAGCTGCCTGAATGTTGTTGTTTGTTTTTTATATTTTTAGTATAGAAAAGTTTAGCTCCGTAATCGTCCTATTACATATTATAATACATCCTGTTGTCGATAACATGTCTTCTCTTATTCATTCGATTCTGTCATTATACATGGTCAGCCGGCTGGGTGATCTGATTTTGCCGTGTCAACGTAAGTGGTTTTCAGGTGCGTGTTTCGAGTCACGGGTCGGGTGCCACAGTTGCATGGTAAAATGTAAATGGTTTTCATGGATTTAGGGTTTTCCTAAGAGTTGATGGTCCTGAAAGGAACTGTTTTACTTAGTGTGTTCATGTATTTATCTGGTTTTCACCGAACACTCTTCAATCCGAAGGTTATCTGCGTGTGATTATGTTTTTCTCCGGGAGATTTTCGTTCTAACCATCTTACTCCAGTTCAGAACTCTTAGGACCTGATTTCTTCGGACCCTTTCCCGAGTTTCCGGTCCCTAATGACCCATTTCTCCTGATGAATTCTTGTAATTTGTGGTTCTTCTACCAGAACTATATTAACTTTAACTTTGCGGGTAGAATAATTCATGCACCCTGAATTTAATTTATACACGATCCGATAGGTAGTGTAGTCCGACGATTTGATTGGAATGGCTGGTTGGCCGTGGTCTTCAATCCATCTGTTTTGGCAGTTGTCGATGATAGAAAAATGGAAATGAGACTGATGACTGTCGGCACACATACCAGTATATTATAAACCCGTTTGCTTCTATGGTTGTGTCGTCGATTAGTTATTGTTTAATAGAATGACTAAGTATCCGCGCTTCATTCCAATAGGTCAGTCTATTTAGAAATAGTAGTTTTTCCTCGCATATCTATCGTTTTATTCTATTGTAGAACAGCGCACAGTGTAAATATGTGCCACTGACCACTGTCATTTGATTCTCTCGTTAGAACGTCTTATTTCGATCAATAGTTCGTAAATTATTTTGTGACTGTATGAGACACCTTATTTTAAATTTTCAATCGTTAGCTATAAAAATTGAAAATTGGGTAAATTTATTACTATAAAATAATTTAACAAGGTTTTGAGAGGATAAGAAATTGGACATGCTTTATTTGAAAATTGAATAAAAATTACACGAAATTACAAATACGATTAAACGGCCACAGGCTGTGATTCGTACGCTAGGGTTGTTATTTTAACCTGTGTAGTATAGGAATAGTTAATATTTTATGTATTTTTTGGAAAATATATACTTTATTTTGAACCATAATCCTTGTAGTAAACCCAAAGCTATAATATTTTTTTTACCAATATAATGTTGAACAATAAATTATACACGTTGTACAATTTTAACGCCGGTTGTCATTTGCGCATCGCTATTGTTAATTTAGACCTTTTTTGTAAGACATTTGCGCATCGTTCGATTTTTGGGTTATATATAATTTGCGCATCAGCCGTTTAAAAGGTCTTACATCATTTGCGCATCAATATTATTTAACAATAGATTTTAAAAAAAGGTGTAGGTACACCCAAAAGTGCTAGTTGTTTTCTAACTTTGATCTTGAATGATTGAAAAACTTTGATTTCAAATATCGTACAGATATTTCTGTTTTAAAATATGTTTGACGACGCATATGATAGAGAGAAATGGAGAGATTTTGTGATGGCACTTAATGGGCCGATAAGCTGAGAATATTAAGATAATATTGTGTAGGATTATCATAACTAAGATGTAATCGATTTTTATCGCAAAGTACGAGAATCAAACGAGATACTGACACACTGTCGAGACGTACGACTTTAACAACACGTGTTGTACGGCTCTGATATATTATTAATTTAAAAATGAGCCAATTAAAATTTATTAATTCAAATCGGGGAAAATCTGGAATCATTTTCCAAAATTATTTTTACACTGAAAGAAAAATATTAAAAAGTTGTGAAATTATATTTATGTGTCCGAAAAAAAATTGTTATGCCTCAATAAAAATTGATGAACATCGAAGAACGGTATTAGAAATACGTGGAGAACATACGCATCTCAAATTGACGGATTCAGAGATAGAAAAACACGAAGTAAGTCAAATTAAGAATTATAAATTAATTTTACTTTTTTTAAAAATAACTTTGTAAAAGCTAAATCGATGCGCTTTAACAACAACAGCATTATTTTGTAAATCGAAAAAATAAATGTATACTATATTAAATATTATAAGATTAGGACATAATATTACACATGGAAAGAGGGCCGGAAAGCATGAGAAAGATAACGACTATTTAACTTATTCTTACAATACGAAAACTTTTATTATACATTTTTTTTCAGATTAAAAACACTATTAAAAGAAAAGCTACCGAAGAAATATCAATGAGGCCTAACAAAATTATACGAAAAGCAATATCTGACGCTGATCATGTAACGGTCAATGATATTTCCAATTATAGACAAAATATATATAGAAAACGTAGGGAGGTTTTACCGGTGTTGCCGAAATCCTACGATGAAGCTATTTTGCAATTAATTTCTTCCCAAGAAACACTTGTAACTTTCAAAAAAGAACGATTTCTTTATGTAAATAACAATAAAATTGTGTTATTAACTTGTGAAACAAATTTGAAAACTTTATGTGAAAATTCCGATTACATTCTGGCAGACGGGACCTTTAGATTTTGTCCAAAATATTTTTATCAATTGTACACTATTCATATTTATAAAAACGGTCTATATTTACCCTTAGTATATTATTTTTTAACCGGAAAAACTACAACAGATTATATTGAAATGTGGCAATCTTTAATAAATACATGTGAATCGATGAATTTGATATTCAACCCAAAAACAATCAGAGTAGATTTTGAAAGGAGTGCACATTTGGCAATTATACACTGTTTTCCACTATGCGATATATACGGATGCAGATTTCATTTAGGACAAGCTTGGTATAGGAAGCTCAATCAAGATTTTCCTTACCTCAGAAACGAATATAAAGCTAATACCGAAATAGGAAAATGGATTAAATATTTCTTTGGTTTATCTTTCATTTCCCCTGAAGAAGTTTCTGATGTGTTTTGTGAATTAATTGAAATCGCACCGAATAGCGACGTATTGCATTTTAGTGATTATATCTATGACAATTATATTCAAGAAAATTGTTTATTTCCACCAGAGATGTGGGCAAAAACCCATCAGATTTACCTAAAACTACAAATGGACCTGAAGCATTTCATTCTCATTACAATGCACAATTTTACATTACTCATCCTCCAATATGGAAAGTATGAAATGGTCATTTTTATAAATTATAATTTTAATAAGTTTAATATTTTTTTTTTATATATGTACTTAGGTAATAGAAACGTTGAAAGAAATACAGACAGAGACCTATGTTAAAATTAAAGATATTTCTAGAAATATTCATCATGTACAACGGGCACCTGAACGTCAAAAATTAGACTACATTAATAAACATTGGCTTAAGTATACTTCCGGTGAAATAAGCAGGTTTCATTTTGTTAAAATAATGGGACATTATAATATACCATGTATCGATTTATAATATTATTTATTTTAAAGCTTAATTTATTTATTTATTTTGATTTATACAATATTTATTTTAAATTGATTTCTATTCAAATTATATTTCTATTTGTATTTTAACTATGACTGTAATGTACCGACAAAAGTGTTCATTTCAATATGTGTATTTGTATAATTATCATTACTACAGTTCAATTTATTTTAATTATATGGGTTTATTTATTACATAGATTTATGAAAATCATTATATTTTCAATCAAAAACTATTTTTTATAAAATTCTATTGTTCAGCATGTTGATGCGCATTTGATGTATAATAATTTGGTGCAGGTAAAAGGGACAATGCGCAAACGATAATTAGCGCTGATGCGCAAATGGGCGGTACTGGTTTGCGCACAAATACCAAAAAGACAACTTTTTTGGGCACAAAACTACCACTCGTTTGGGAACAGTTGAGCCGTAAACATGCACATGGTTTGCGCACAGTTACCTTCTGGACTGACCTTTTTATACCCTCTTAATAAGTAAATTATTAAATTAATAAATTATGTTAAAAATGCATATAATATAATGTTTGTGTAAAATGTGTTAATTTTAATTTTAATATAGTGATATAGACCTATAGTCGATATGATTGGGAAACGTGTCTATTATTTTCCGTAATAACAGTTTCCCATTATTTGTAAGTATTTCATTCGGTCTATTTCGCCAGATCTATATTTTGTCCATAAGCTTATGCGATGTTCGACTGACCTATTTCGTAAGCATTCGTTAAAATGGATTTTACAAAAACTGTTACGAATAAAGGTGTTGTGTTTATTTTGTTTAAAGAGCAAAAATATAGAAAATATTCTTCTTATTAACTTAACTTTAACTTTTTAACTCGTTAATGCCCAGCCTTGCATTTTTGCACCTTTGGCGCTTATGCCATATAGCCTTATTTTCGTGTGCGCAAACCAGTTGTACATTTAGGATAACCGTGTGCGCAAATGAGTTCCGATTTTTCAGGTAAAAATTATAAAATGTGCGCAAACAAGTTGCAGCCGCGCAAATGATGTACGATATTTTGGCACAGGTAAACAGACGATGCGCAAATGATGTACGGCCAATTGTAATAGGTTGTGTAGGTTTTAATATGCAATGTCCCCTAGTCGCATAATAATGCGATCTAGCTATATTGGAAAGTAAAATTAGAATACGTCATTGAGGGAACCCGTATAAATACGGGTAGAGCACATAGTATTACTTAGAAGATAGTCAGCACTGATCAAAGGCTTAACACAGTGCGCTTTATGATATTTGTGTTTAAACTTATAAACAATGAATTGTGTTACTTAATTTATAATAATACGAGTCAGTGTTTAATTATTTTATACCTATCTTTCTCAACAACTTCTTGAGACCGTCGACTACGTGCTACGTCGTTTAAATAATAATTGTAACAGTGTTCACCGTGTCCTACACGGCGATCACTACCTACATTCTTCTTAGATTTGCTTGTACGATTACGCATTTATACTTTTTTATATTTCATAAACATTTTTTTTTATTATTGTTTAAATTATTAAATTATACAATCTGTTAACAATATATTTTGTTATTTTATTTCTATATGTCTGTGTTAACAGTAACTCTGAGCAGTAGGCTACAGCCTAGGGCGCCAATCGGTCAACGTTAAATTGGGGGCGCCACAAACATTTTTTTTACGAATATAGAATTTTTGCATAATATAAACTTAAAAAAAAAAAATTATATTTTCGTTATTACACGTTCAATGCCGCGGCCTATTCGCCTATTCGCCGTGCCGTTACCGCCTCGCCGCAACGAATTTCCGCCCGGTCGCGTATTAGGAAACCCAGGACGCCACAGAGCGCCTTATGTATACCACGTTCTCATTGGCCCATTTCAAATTTCCCGCTTTTTTTTATCATTTATCAAATAATTTAATTTAATATATTAATTTAAATATTATATTATATTATTTAATTTAAACAAATTAAAATAACTATTTAGTAGGAATAGGTACCTAACTAATATTAAACAATATTATTATGTTATTATAATTCAATAAATTAATTTGGAATATTATGATCACTACACAGTTATTTTTATTATAAGTATTTATAATACTTAATCTATAATAGTTATTATATATAGTAAAAAAAATACTTTAAAATATGTTCACAGTTTTAATGTTTGTAACATTTTTTTTTTTGTCTAATATTTATATATTTTCAATGATAGTGTAACCCCTACCTACCTCTGTCTATGTAGGTAGACATGTATGTATTATTTTTTACCTACCTTAATATTTGTGTACATAATACTTGCATAACATTTTATGAAGGTTGAATTAGTTTAATAAATGTGTAAAAAAATATTATTTATAAACCACTGCTGATGTAGGTAGTAATGTAGTGTACCTACAAATATAAAATTGAAAATAATAACAGGGCTTTTCCATCATTGATGAACTAGACTACCAAACTAGACGTCCAAAATTGTTTTTGCACCATTTATGTGAAGTTACAACTATTTCTTTAATTGGATTTTTAAACCGTTAGCTTCAGTAGCTACCATTCCATATATAATATTAAAATAATCATTGAACACTAGTTCAATTCGTTCCTCTAAAAATAGTTATGTCTTTATTAAAAATACAATACATATATTAATGTTAGAGCATGGACTTTTAGTAAGGTAGGTACCTACCTATTTTAATTAAGTATCTTATGTTTTAGTAAAAATAAAACATTTAAGTAAGATTGGTATTTTGTTTCTATGTTAGGAAGAACCTAGACAATCTTTTTAGCTAACACAAAAGGTGTGTACAAGTACAATACACTTAGTCCAGTAAGAAATGTTATAGGTATGGTATAGGTACCTACTAAAATAAAAAATAAAAATAACTGTGTAGTGATCATAATAGTCCAAATTAATTTATTGAATTATAATAACATAATAATATTGTTTAATATTAGTTAGGTACCTATTCCTACTAAATAGTTATTTTAATTTGTTTAAATTAAATAATATAATATAATATTTAAATTAATATATTAAATTAAATTATTTGATAAATGATAAAAAAAAAGCGGGAAATTTGAAATGGGCCAATGAGAACGTGGTATACATAAGGCGCTCTGTGGCGTCCTGGGTTTCCTAATACGCCGCCCGGTCGACTATTGTAATATAATATTACGTTGTCATATATCTATTTCTTGTAATGGTCGCGGGCTTATCGCATCGACGACCGAGCGATCCCACATCGACTAATATTATATATATAAATAATATATATTATATTATATATATATTATAATATTGTTGTGTGTGCGTGAGGCGACCCAACGACGGGTAATATTGTACTATTTATATTTTTTCTTAGTCAATAATATAATATTATATTTATATCTTTACTGTCGTCGGCCGTAGTGGCATGATCACTAATCAGTTATCAGTCTCCGCCACACTGCTAACCGATACAGCCTATTTATTCCGATCGTTTATTACTAATATTTGACGCATGTGTGTACGTACCAATTATTTATCATTTTATTGGTATATTATTCGTACAATATATTTTATTATTTAATAATAATTATTATTAAATTGTTATTTATAATTATTTATTGGTACAAGTTACAAACAGCTTATTAATATGAGTGAAAATAAAAAACCAAGTGGTTCCGAATATCGAAAAAGGGCTCGAGAGCGTAGTGAGCGGGAAGATGCACTTTTGAAAAAAATGCCTTCACTTGATACGTTTTTTAGTAAATCTAAAACAACGTCTAATAATGACTCTTCTGAATCATTATTAGATGCCTCAGTGAAGAGTGTTCTGGTTGAAAGTAGCAAAAGCAAAAGTGAAATTCAAGTGGCGGTGCCGTCTACTAGTGCTAATACACTAAATAAAACTCGAACTGAAACGTTCCCGGAACAGCTGGCAGATGGTTATTCACATTTCAATGTGACTGATGAAAAGGTAAAAAACTTTAAAAATGTTAACGATCCGGCTTTGTGGGAAATTAATGAAGAACTGCGTGAATATTTTGCTATCCACGGCATTATTCAAAATGATGATGGAGATTTTTCTAAATCTATAAGAAAATACTCAGACCAAAATAGGTTTTTAAATAAAAATGTATTTTTTAAGAAACTTGTTAATGGGGAGGTTGTTAGAAGATGTCACTTAAATTATTCAAAATCGACAGGTCGTATTTATTGTGCACCCTGCAAACTTTATAGGGGAACTACTTCTTTGGGAACTGATGGTTTTAATGATTGGAAAAATTCTCACATAATCCATGACAATGATAATAATGCTGAACACAGAGCATGTCTGCGCAAATATTTAGGACGAAGTATTTTATCCCTAAGAATTGATTCAAAATTAAAGATTCAATATTAAGGAAAGGTGCAGTATTGGAAAAACGTGTTGCTCAGGGTTGTAGAAATTGTTAAATTTTTATCTTCCAGAGGGCTTCCTTTTCACGGAGAGAATGAAATTTTAGGTTCAACCAACAATGGAAACTTTCTTGGGTGCATAGAACTTTTATGTAAATTTGACGCATTTATAGCTGATCATGTAGCCCGTTTTGGAAATAAAGGTAAGGGAGTGCCTTCATACTTATCTTCCACAACAGTAGGTGAGTTTGTTTTACTTTTAGCAGACCATGTGAAAACTAAAATTGTGACAGAGATAAAATTGGCAAAGTATTTTTCTATTATTGTCGATTCTACTCCAGATGTATCGAATGTGGACCAATTGACATTTGTTGTTCGTTATGTTGCAACTGATGCATCACCTAATGAACGTTTTCTGACATTTATTCCAAATTGTGGACACACAGGTGAAGACCTGGAAAAAGCTGTGGTTTCTACGCTTGAAATTCTAGATATAAATATAAATGACTGCAGGGGACGAAGTTACGACAACGCTTACAATATGTCAGGTTGCTACAAAGGACTGCAAAACAGAATTAAAGAGCTTAATCCATTAGCGCACTATGTCCCTTGTGCAGGCCATTCGCTACAGTTAGTAGGCTCTGCAGCAGCTGGGAGTAGCCGAAATTCTACAGAATTTTTTGCTCTAGAACAGCAACTGTATAACTTTTTTCGCTCTTCCACCAAGAAATGGGACATTCTATTATCTCATTACGACAAAGACTCTCTAACGATAAAGACTCAAAGACTAGATGGAGTGCACGTGCCGATGCTAGTAAGGCTATGTACAAATGCTATAAACAAATTACTACAACTTTAATAGAAATTGGTACAAGTACGAAAAATAGTAAAGAAGATCAACTCGAGGCAAAACAACTATCTGAAAAACTTAAGTCCTTAGAAATGACACTAATGATTTGCTTTTGGAACGAAATCCTCACAAAGTTTCAAGATGTCAGTAAAATACTTCAAGGTGAAAATGTAGACTTAGATCAGATGGTAAATCTGTACGCAATGCTTGAATCGTGTTTAATGTCACTAAGGAATGAAGAACAATTTTCAACCTTTGAAAGTAAAGCAAAGTCTATGTGTGGTTCTCAGCATTATAAAAAAGATACTCAAAGAAAAAAGAAATTGAAGTTACCTTATGGTGAAAGTGAAAAAGAGTACACCGAGTTTAACGGACGTAAGTCATTTATAACAGATAGTTATTATAGCGCGATTGATACACTTAAAAGCCACCTAGCGAGAAGAAAAGATGTTTATTTGCAGCTGAGGAATTCTGTCGGATTTTTATGGAACATGAACGAAGTAGAAAAATTTGACTTGAAAGAAAAGGCAAACAACTTGCTAAACATGTACCCTTCAGACTTGGACTTAACATTTCCCGAAGAATGTTTGTATCTTCAAACATTTTTACAAGAAAATAAAACATATTATGAAGAAACAAAAGTTCTAAGTGGAAAAAAGAAAATGGGATCTAAAGCCTCCAGACTTTTGAGCCATTTTAAATCTTTGAAGATAGAGTCACTATTTCCAAATGTTGAAGTGGCTCTACGAATATATTTGAGTATAGCCGTCACAAATTGTAGCGGAGAAAGATCTTTTTCTGCTCTAGGGCGCGTGAAAAACTTTTTAAGATTCACTTTACGCCAGGATAAAATGAAGGCCCTTGCACTTTTGTTTATTGAAAGTGAATTCGTGAACAATATTTCTTTCGATGAAATAGTGGAGTCTTTCGCAGCATTAAAATTAAGGAAAAAACTTTTTTAAAATGAATAATATTTAGTTCAATCACAAATTAAAAATTTTTAAATGCTTTTGTATATAATTTTATTAAAAATAAAACACGTTTTATTTAAAAAAAAAAAAAGGTTGTCGTTTTTACGTTTTCTTAATCCTCGTCCTACCCTCCAACCACTCCGATCATTCATAGGGGCGCCAAATCAATTCTAGCCTACTGGTGACCAACTCCTTAATCAGGCCCTGGGTAAAAGTTTATATGATGACAAACTGGATATACCACCTTCAAAGCTGTTGCCCAATTCAAATATAGAACTCCCTTATGTAATTGTCGCAGATGAAGCTTTCCCGTTATATAAGCATATAATGCGTCCTTATCCTGGAACACAGCTCCGCCAAAATGTGTCGAATAGAATCTATAACTATAGACACAGCAGAGCTAGGCGTGTTTCGGAGAAGACTTTTGGTATTTTAGCTAAAAAATGTCGAATATATAGTCAAAAGCTTCAAATTTCTCCAGAACATCTTGACAAAGTAATAATGGCAACAGTGTGTTTACATAATTTTTTAAGAGGAGATGATGAAAATTTGTGGCAACCAGGAGAATTAGAAACCAATGATACAACATTAGGTATGCAAGACATACCCAGAGTTGGGGGAAATGCAACAAATGAAGCATTCGCTATAAGAGACAGCTTCAACTCTTATTTTAATTCAAATGAGGGAAGAGTTTTATGGCAAAATGATATAATCCAAAGAGGACGACTACATAACATTTGAATTTTCAAATATTTTAAGTAGAATAAATAATAATAATTTTAGTAATATATTTTAAGTAGAATAATATATGAAGTTTTACAAAAAATTATTTAGTGATATACAAAATTTACTATATCACATATAAGTACCTAAACTATATATTTGAACAAATATAATACCTACAATTTAGATAACAGTTCGACGGACCGTAATCGGTAACTAACCGATAACTTTACGATCGTATACCTAAAACCTGATATTTATAGCTTGAGTAGATAACCGTGTTTCGTAGTTAACAAATATTCCAAACAGTCCAAATAAACACTAACTATAAATATTTTTTCGTTTCATAATATTTATTTCATATTAATATATTACTTATTATATTTAACATAATATACTAATACAAAAATGTTCAAATAAATAAATATGTTTCTGCTGTTTTAATTTATATGTATATTAATCATAAAAAATGTACCTTGTTCGTTTAGGGTCTCTGAAATTTCTTCCCAGGCATTTTCTTTCATGACGGTGTCGTAATAGTATTTATGACCAATGTCATATAAATTTGAATATTTCTGCACTTCACAAATTAGTTTTTCATCTGACATAATATTTGTTGACATAATTGTTTGTGTCAAAGTTATTTGTATCGAAAAAATATTGAAAATGTTTATAACAAAATAGTTTATTGTTGTAGACTTTCAGTTGTCGTTGTGTTCACAACTACAAAGTACAAAACGATGATGACCAAAAGTGCGCATGCGTTTGCGATCAGAATGCTTCGGAATCCGTCAAAATATTGTCGACAAACGATTCGGTCGTGTTCCGATCCGATCCGACGTGACGTTTCCGATCCGATCCGATCCAGTGTGCAGGACCTCATTTAAAATTATTTTTATTATTTTTTTCTGTTCCGATCCAGTGTGCGGCAAGCTTAAAATGTCATTATCGCACGTCAGTTGCATATCGCATATGGGAGCAATACTCCCCAAATTTGAAACTCAAATGTGCGCAAATAATCTTAACAAATATACTACCTTGCACAGTGCTACCTCTCAACATGAATAAGTAAACTAACTTATAACGCACCATGTCATATACTTAATCAAACTTAATATAATAAATAAAAGTTATAAAAAAATATTGACAAAATTAGACAACAAATATAAAATATAGTAATAGGTACAATATAAAAATATATTAAAAATTAACTTTTCTACTCTTTATATCCGCGAATTGATCAATAATATCATTATATTTTAATTGGTCAGCAATTTCTTTTTCGATAGAGATTATAGCTAAATTGGTGACTTTTTCTTGTGACAACGTGCTTCGGAGATAGTTTTTCTTATTATTTTTAGCTTTGAAAAAGATCGTTCTGCTGAAGCAGTAGTTACAGGCATAGTTTACAATATTCTTAATACTATGGACACATTGCAGTAAATGTCATCACAGCTGTAACTAAATATTTTTTCTAGAACTTTTAGTGGTGACGTGTCTTCTTCAATAATCTCACAAAGAATGACCAATTCATCGAACATTTCTCGACCATTTATATCATTTGTGTCACCAACTTCTAACAGATTTTGTATATTCATACAATTTTTCATTAAATCATCTTTATTCATTTTAGAAATACTTCCAATATTATACAGGAAACCAAAATAATCATTAAATTTGTCCAATTGTTGAAACCTTTCATTTATAGAAACTATCCCTTGGTCCAAAATTGGGAAAAAATATTCATTTTTAAAAGAATTAACATTGCTATCAGAAACAGATGTACTCATACTTGGACTTTCATAATCAAACATTTTTTTTTCTTTTTATATATATTTTTTTTTTTTTAAATGGTATTATTTCCAATTGTTGACATATTTTAATAGCTTCCTTTTTTGCATTTGTATAACCATTTTCTCTATATCCTGTTAAGAATACTTTTAGGCCAACATAGTTCTTTAAAGAGAAGTCAATAGATATGTGTTCACGTTGTAAGGTTTTACTTACTTTATTGATAGCGTTTAATAAATCAAACCATATAACCGTGCTTAAAATGAATTCAAAAGTCATTTCATATTCAAGAAGTGATTTAGCCTCGCTTTGAATTGCCGGTATTTTTGTTGTATTGCTAACTTCTAACAGTGCTTCACTAATTTCTAACAATTGCTCTTTTACTGCTTTAACTGATTCTAGACGACACTCCCATCTAGTTTCACAAATCGGCTTCAGTGTCAGACCATGTAAATGTTTGTTTAAAATTTCCCAGCGTTCGGTAGAAGCTGAAAATATTGTGTACATTCTTTGTATTACCCCAAAAAAAGTCATAGCTTGAGGTATACATTTGGCCATATCTCCTAAAAAATAATCATAATAATTGTTTAGATTAGAATTTAGATTTTACAAATTCATAAAAATTAGTTAATAATGTACTACAAACCTAATAACAAATTTAATGAGTGAGCACAACATGGTAAAAATAGGGCTCTTGGATTTTCCTCTAAAATACGGGCTTGAACACCTTGCTTATGTCCTACCATATTCGCACCGTTATCATAGGCTTGACCTCGACAGTTTGATAAACATAAACCCAAACTTCCCAATTCTTGTTTCAAAACATCTGTTAACCCCAACCCAGTTTTGAGGGTTATATGAAGAAAATTTATAAAGTATTCTTGTATATTTTCTACTACCCTTTTATTATTAACTTTTGTTATATGTAAAATTCTTATAATTAAAGATAATTGTTCTTTATTAGATATATCTGGTGTAGTATCGAGCATTATGGTATAATATTTTGCATGTTTAATTCTTGAAATTATTTCTGTTCTTATTTTGTTTCCAATTAAATTTATTAATTCTATCTGGATTCGAGGCCCCAAATAGTGTTTATGAATTTCTTTGTTTTTGATTTTTCTTAAATTTTCAGCCATTGGATTATCAAATGATGCAAGCATTTCAATTAACTTAAGAAATTTACCATTCTGATCACTATAAATCGTACAATGTTTTCTCCTGAACGAATCATTTTGACTAGCAAGATACAATATGCATGCAATGATTCTTTTGAGTACAGTTCTCCATCTATCTTTTTCAGTAAGTATTTGGTTTTGAACATCATGATCCAATGTATGACCATTTTCTAAATTTAAAGACAAATCCATCCATTGTTGCATTGTTTTTAGATGATCTTTTTTAAATTCATGAGATTTTATTCTATCGCCTAAATGCTTCCAGTCATTAATTCCATCAATAAAACCAATCAAATTTAGTGTGCTTGCAAATAAACGACATGAAAAACAGTATACTCTATCTTTTTTTATTAAGTAAACTAACCAAGATCGGTTAATTGGTTCTCCATTACTCATCAACTTATTATAATAATTCTCACTAAAACATCTATTTTCTTCATTCTTTGGAAATTTAAATTTTTTGATCTGAACTGGTCCCTTTTTTATAATTTTTAATTTCATGGTTTTTGAAATAAGGTTTGGCCAGTTACCTGGGTCTTCAATGCCTTCAGAGTAGCAGCATATAGTGTTCTAAAAATAAACTATAATTTAATAAAGTTGAAATATTAAATTAGGTATACACAATCATTTAAAATAACTTACACTTGCAGGTAATGCACATTACATTCAATTTGTCCATCACTATTTTCTCGAATATCATCAATTTTTGGTATATGAACACTATCATCTTGACACTCCTGTACTCCTTTACCCTCCTAAAAATGCATTTGGTTGAACCATAAAATATAAAAAAAGTATAATTAAATTATAGAAAATAATAATATTAATCTGATATTTTCAAAAAAAGAGAGTAATTCTATGTTCTTAATACAATTATTCAAAAACACTAGGACAATGCAAAAAAATAATAATGTTATAAATGATATACATATATAATAACATTAACTAATATATTACATTAGGTATACTCAATCGTTTAAAATAACTTACACTTGGCACTTGCAGGTATTGGGTCATGCACATTACATTCATTTTGTCCATCACTATTTTCTTGAATATCATTATTTTTTGAACACTAGTCAGCATTGGTAGGTAGTAAAAATTACAACAATTAAATGTATAAAATATAAATATAATAGTTAGTGTTATTATAAATTTATAAGTACTACTTACATGTAATTGTGTAGTAACATTGGAATCATCGGATACAATTTTCGGTTTATTTAAAAACTTTACAAACGAACCACGAATGGAGTTTATGTTTTCTTCAATTTGTATTTCTTTTTTTAATTTTTCACTACCAGATAAATATTTTCGGAACTTGTCTCGTTGCCTTGGCATTTTTGATTTTATATTTTTTATTATTATATTATTTACCAGTTCAAAAGTTCAATAGTATATAATAAATTAATAATAGCTTATTAGTTAATATTACTTATTGGTTATTATTAACGTCGTACGGTAGATCACCTAATGTTTTTATTACCATTACTAACTACGGCATCGAGTATCGACTGAAAATGGTAATTATCGGTAATTGTCGATAGTTAGCAATTGCATGTGTGGAGGGGATTTCACAGGCGGACGAGCCGGCCGAAACGATGAGGTGACGTCGTTAATTTTTCAGGGAACTACACCACCGCCAAAAATAGAATGCAAGTGAATAACGTATTAATATTGTATACAAATACCATACCAGCGTATACGGGTCTAATGTATTAAATAAAAAAAATTAATTAATATTATAAAATATAAATACTATAAATAACATTTTATTGTTCCATTCAACAATTTTACATGAAAAAAAAAAATGATATGTACATTTTTTTTTTTGCTCGTCAACTTGACCTTTTATTGTATCTATAAAAGCAGGGCCTGTCCAATTGTGGTGAGAGCACGGGGCCCGGGGCGTGGGTCCCGCTCGCCCTGCCCCTAGGGACGGCCCTGATACTTAGAAAAAGTATATACGAGTATATCTTTGTTATTTTATCGTAAAAGGAACACATTTTTAAATATGTATTTTAGTATATACATTACCTATTATAAGTAATATAATTATTTTAACATGCATGGCTATGATTTTATAAGTGTATAATTTATATCATAATTAATAATTCAATTTATCACTCATTACTATGTATAACATTATTCATTATTTATAATAACTTTGATATTATAATATCTTATAATCGGTGATCGGGGGGGGGGGGGGCCTTACCACCCCCGCCAAATAAATAATTTGAAGTTAAAGCCCCCCTAAAAATATTAAACAAACAATACCGTAATTTTGTGCAGCTTACCAATTTATTATTTACGGTAACATACCGAAAAATTAAGTAACAATTCGCAATAATATTATATTGTGTTTATATACCTAATATTGTACATATTTTGTACCAATTTCCCATCAATCTATTTATAGATAGGAAAAATATTATTTCTTTTCTTAATTTTTGTTATTTCTCGAGAAGCGATAATAACCAGACTGAGATAGTGGGCTATTATAGAACTATCGCTATAGCTGTATTAAACCTCCAGTTCTGCTCGCACGTCGTCCATCTGGATTGAGAGATCCAACCTATTCACCTGGACGTCGACTACTTCCACATCCTCCAACCCATCCACCTGGACGTTGACCACTTCCATGTCCTCCACCTCATCCACCTGGACATCCCCGAAAACCTATAAGTTAAGTGAGTTTTTACAATGTAACATTAATAATAAGTAATAACTAACAGTGGAATCTACTTTCACTAAATTTATGTTGCATAGGTTATGTCATTATTGTCAAATGTAGTTATTTCAACATGTACCTATAGGAAAGATATCAAAGTAGGATTTACTGTAAATCACACAGTGGATCCGGTGACGGTGAAATTTTGTATTTTTAGTAAAGAATAACAGTCAACAACTGTGTAAGAAAACATTACAAATGCCTCTATTAAAAGTACATTTGAAATACAGCGAGTTATAACCAACTATGAGAGCGATAATAACTGTAAAACTACTAATTTCCATTGAAGGTATGCGAATACTGTACAATTAAGACTAATAACTAGGGATGAGAAGTTATAGGAGCTAAAGTAGACAAAATATGCATGCAAATATGCAAGGAAAAATTATGATATATGCATAAAAAATTTAAAAATATGCAAAAAATATATTATAATATGCAATTTTTTCCATAAATAAAAACCCGATCAACTATGGTAGCTATGCCGAAGAAGGATCAGACAAAAACTGCAACAACCGGAGCACTAACTATTCGCTCGTGTTATAATTGTGGGTCGAAAGACCACATTTCGCCGGAATGTCCAAAACCGAGAAGGGAGAAGGGCGCGTGCTACGAATGCGCGGCGATGGATCATCAAATAGGAGCCTGTCCAACACGTAAAAAACGATTCGGTGATGACTGATGACGGAAAACCGAGGTCGGCTGGTCTGATGAATATTGACGTGGAGAGCGACAGTGGGCCAACAGACGAGTACCCGTTGCCGTACGAAGTTCGGTGCGAATACAATGTACCAGTGGAGGAGGAGGAGGAGTGTCATGTCAGCTTCAACGTGGTAGTCGACACAGGAAGTCCGGTTAGTTTACTTAAACGCGAGTTTGTTCCGAATAATAATTTTTTACTTAAGTCCGCGGACGGTTGTAATTTTTCGGGAATTAATGGCGCGAAAGTCGATGTATTAGGTATTTTTGAAACAAAATTATTGGTAAATAATAATATGATGAATATTACGTTTTATATTGTATCAAACAATACTATGAACGCAAGTGTGATTTTACGAAGAGACCTTTTAACAAAACCGGGATATAAAATCGAGTTTATAAATAACGAGGTTAACATAATTAAGATGAATGAGAATGAGACCGTGAAAGAAACAGTTGATAATAGGAACGAAATATTATGCATTGATTTTAACTCAGATATAAACGTGCGGACAGATAAAGTGAACATAAATCCCAATTTAGACTGTGATGTGAATGATAAATTTATTAAAATGTATAATGATGAATACCTAGCGCGAATAAATGTAGAACCAAATAGTGACGATAATTGCAATTTTGAAATGAAAATAGTGTTGAAACACGAACAACCTATATCTTTAAGACCGAGAAGGTTGTCGTACAGCGAGCAAGGTAGTCTGCGTAACATTATCAACGAGTTGTTATCCGAAAATATAATAAGACCGAGTAATAGTCCCTATATAGTAGTCCGATTGTATTAGTGAAAAAAAAAAATAAAAGTTTCAGGCTATGTGTTGATTATCGAGAGCTTAACAAAATTACTGTAAAGGATAATTTCCCGGCGCCTTTGATAGATGATCAGTTAGACCATTTAAAAGGAAAAAAAATATTTACTTCGTTAGATTTGAAAAATGGTTTCCATCATGTACGCATGAACGAAGCTTCTATTCCATATACGTCATTTGTCACGCCCATAGGGCAATATGAATACCTGAGAATGCCGTTTGGGTTGTCAAATTCACCTCGGGTTTTTAATCGGTATATTCAATCTATATTTCATGACCTAATTTGTCGGGGGGAACTACTTGTGTATTTGGACGACCTGTTAATAGCAACACAGACTTTTCCTGAACATTTTAAAATATTAACTGATGTTTTCCGTATAGCTGCAAAACACAAGTTACGATTTAATGTCAATAAATGTTCATTTGGATATCGCGAAGTAGAGTACATCGGATATTTAGTAAATAAGCACGGTATACGGGCTAGTACCAAACACGTTGACGCGATGCTTAATTACCCGGTCCCGAAAAACCAAAAACAGGTCAGGCAGTTCTTAGGATTAGCTAGTTATTTTCGACGTTTTATTTGTAATTTTTCGGTAATAGCTAAACCATTATATGACCTTGTAAAGAAAAATGTCGATTTTATTTTCGGTCAACAAGAGCAGGAAGCATTCAAATACTTAAGTTCAATTCTAACAAAGACACCCGTATTAGCCATATATTCACCCACGGTGGAAACTGAGCTGCATTGCGATGCGAGTTCGTCCGGTTTTGGGGCAATTTTACTTCAAAAACAGCCCGATAACAAATTTAAACCCGTGTTTTACTTTAGTCAACGCACATCTCCCGTTGAATCAAAATATCACAGTTTCGAGCTAGAATGCCTTGCGGTCGTATATGCAATAAAGCGTTTCCATGTATAGATATACGGTATATCGTTTAAAGTAATGACGGATTGCGATAGTTTCAGATTAACATTAAATAAACAGGACGTAAATACTCGAATTTCCCGGTGGGCTTTATTTTTGAAAAATTACGATTTCAGTATTATCCACCGTCCTAATAAAAACATGCAGCATGTCGACGCGTTTAGCCGTTGCCATGCAATTCTCGTATTAGAATCAAATACATTTGAACAGGTACTCGCCGTTCGACAAAGCACGGACGACGATATTGTACATATTAAACATAAATTGCTAACGAGCGATAACAAGTTTTATGAATTACGTAATGGCTTGGTTTATCGCAAAGAAAACAAGCGCATTAGATTTTACGTTCCGAAATCAATGGAGAATAATGTAATACGTACATGCCACGACGATATGGCCCACGTAGGTTTGCGGAAAGTTATTGAAAATATATCTCGCGTGTATTGGTTTCCCGACATGAAAAATAAAGTACGACGATACATAGATAACTGTTTAAAATGTATTGAGTTTTCTAAACCTAGTGGACGAAAAGATGGTTTTTTATTTAGTATCCCGAAAGGAGACAAACCATTTGTTACTCTACATATAGACCATTTAGGCCCATTAGAGAAAACAAGTTATAGAAACAAATTTATTCTTGTGATAATCGATGTTTTTAGTAAATTCGTACGCCTTTATCCATGCCGTACTACCAAATCCGATGACGTGATTAAACATTTGTGCAATTATTTCCAAACTTATTCCAAACCTTGTCAAATAATTAGCGATCGTGGTACATCTTTTACGGCTACTAATTTTAAAGAATTTTTAAAAGACGAATCAGTGAAATTGACTTTGGTCGCATCAGGTACACCCAGAGCTAACGGTCAAGTAAAAATAGTGAATAAATCTATAGTACCAATGCTAGCTAAATTGACGGAATTAACAGGTAGGTGGGATCGAGTGTTACAAAAGGTAGAATTCGCTATTAACAACACAGTGCACAGCTCCACAGGCCAAAGCCCTAGCATGTTATTGTTTGGCGTACACCAGGTAGGTGAAATTATTTCCCTCCCACGGGATCCACCTTGACGTGGCGGGGGGGGGGGGGCTTGCGGGCTCTTAACTGAGTCTTACCAAGCGATCCTGGTCTTAATTTAGACCAATCAAAGAGCCTGACTTTAACCGGTCGGGCAGGCCCTGTCCACCTGCAAGCGCCTGCAAACGGACCCAGAAGGTCAACTGTAAATAGACCCCCTGTCAGTAGGGTTAAAATGACAGAAGGACATTGTAAACCCAATATGAATAGTCTATCTAATAATATTGTTACTTCTCCAGGGGAACAGGAAACCCAGGAGGCGGCAATGGTGAGTGGGACCGGTGTTTACACCGGTTCCCAAGTAGCGGGCTCACCAGGGTCGTCATCTGACAACCGTGAGGGTGCGGGGGTGGCCAGCCAGGCTCCCGCCACTCTTCTCACTACTAGCGCTGTGACATCCACTGGAGGTGGATCGAGGGACTCAGCAAGCATTGGCGGAAAAGAGCAAGAAGCAGGCATGAAGGCACTGAGAGGCTCGGCTAGTTTTCTTGGCAAGTGCTTAGCCACGCACGACGCAGGCTACAAGATGATGCTCCAGAAGTCATCGGCCTTAGAGCAATGTTCAGTGAAGGTCAGGAGCCCGGAGGCGAAATCCGCCATCGAGGAACTCCAGTTGTAATTGGAGGGCTAAAAAAAAGCAGAGACGAGGTGCATAAAGCGTTCAACGCCACGCACCACCGGATCCGTAAAGGCGACCAGATGCATGCGCCAGTCTCAGCGCCAGCGAGAATCCAAGGAAGCAGTGTGTCGTGCCGGACCGACAAAGTGCCGCCTCCAGTTACGCGTGCCATGGCGACTCAAACCCCCTGTTGGTGGGACCTTGGCAGTCTTGAACCGTACCGGGCTGGAAGAAGGGAAGTTTCTGAGGAATTCACAAATGCGGCAGGCTCGAAGGAAAAGAAGCAGAAGGAACAACCGCGCAACCCTGACTTTCCCGAATACACGGTCGTCAAAAGAAGAAGACGGAAAAGGGTGGATAAAGCAGCCACCACAGAACCACTAGCTAAGGCGGACGCTCCAGGAAAGAAACCACCGGAGACCAAGGCTGTTAAGAACAGGCGACCACCTAGGACGCAGGCTGTGGTGTTGGATAAGCCTGCTGGTACAATCTCGTACGCAGACATGGTCAAAGAGGTGAAGGCAACTGTCCTAATGGAAGCTGTGAACTTTGAAATCAGAACGAGGAGAGCCAAGTCTGGTAACATGGTTCTGGAAACAGAGGATAAGGCACACGCTGATGAACTAGCCAATATCCTAGCGAGGAAGTATGGGGACACAAAAAGGGTTAGGCGTCCTTGTCCAACTGTAGCTCTGCTGCTAATTGGCATCGAGGACTCAATCGATGTGACGGAGCTTAAAGACACGCTGGCGGAGTACGATGGCGAACTCAAGCCAACCAACGCGGTCTCGATCAGAGACAGTTCCAACGGCGTGAGGACGGCAATCGTCAAAGTTCCTCTAGCACCGGGGCTCAAACTTATTCGGGCTAAGAAGCTCAGGATCGGCTGGGCCACGTGCCGCGTCAAGGAGCTGGTGGCCAATCAAGGATGCGCTAGGTGCTTTGACCACGGACATGTCACAGCGGCGTGCACGGGCAAGGAAAGCAGGAAGTGCTTCAGATGCAAGAGAATAGGTCACCTGATTGCATCGTGCGAACTTCCTCCAGGAACGAAGCAGACCCCAACCGAGTTGACCCAGCGCGCCGCGTTGCCGGGTACTGATCCGTCAGCTCCCTCATGTCCGTGACCAATGTTGATCCGCTGGTGACTAAGGTTCTCCAAGTGAACCTTAATCACTGCTGGACGGCCCAGCAGCTCCTGTCTCAAACAATGGCAGAGCTCGGGACAGACGTCGCCCTTATCAGCGACTACTACCGCCCAATGGGACAGCCGGACAACTGGGTTGCTAGCACGGATGGCAAGTGCGCCGTGTTTGTCTCGAACAGGTCCACATCAGTCGTTTCTGACCAAGGCTCTGGTGACGGGTTTGCCTGGGTAATGGTCGATAATACGCTGCTTTACAGTTGCTACTGCACACCGAACTGCACCACTCAGGAGTTCGATCGTTTCCTCGTCGGTCTCGAGGCGTCGATCTGACATCGAGTAGGCGCGGTGATGAATATTGTAGTGGCTGGTGACTTCAACTCTCACTCAGCGGAATGAGGCTCATCCACAGACGACACGAGAGGATCTCTCCTGTCAAGTCTTGCGTCGGCGCTCGACCTCACGGTCTGCAACGTGGGTACCGTCCCGACCTTTAGGAGGGTGAACGCAGCATCGGTGATAGTAGTATATATTTGCCGATCCTAGGACCGCCACCGCCGCAGATGACACCGCCACCGCCACCACCACCCCCTCTACACACCGCTCAGCCATAGATCAGGCCGCCGCCACCGTCCCCCCGTTACCCAGCCATAGATCGTCTGCCACCGCCACCTCTCCACTTCACCACCACCGCCACCGCCACCTCTCATTTTCACCACCACCGCCACCGCCACCTCTCCTCTTCACCACCACCACCACCGCCACCTCCCACTTCACCGCTCAGCCATCGCCACCTCTCCCCTTCACCGCCACCGCCACATTGCCACCGCCTCCTTGTTATTTTCCTAAAAATTGCAACAGGGTGGTCCAAGATTCTACGAATTATTTATAAAGCATATATATACTATACATGTAAATGCTAAACACATTATATACCTAATCCCCACTACCAAACACATTATACATAAACCCCACTACATACCATACATGGTTTAACAATTAATACTCGATCGTGTGAATATTCAGTCACAGTTTTGATTTAACAGTGTCAAGTTGTAAGTCTCAGTTTTGCTATAACAGTTTTAGTATGGCAGGATCAATAAGTGAAATGAAACGGGTATACAATTATGTTACACCTATATCTCCACATGAACTCATGGATTGCTCTAATTTTACAATAGACTTTGAAAATCGCAAATTCTTGAACGTCGGAATCGATCCAAAAGATCAGTTCAATATCGTTTTGCAAATAATTACACCGTCACGGTATGTAAAAATTTCATCAGACTTCTTGAAACGAATTTATTCAGTCATGGGCCATGTTTTGTCACATGTTCTCGATCCTGTTGTAAAATATAAAAAAATTATTTTTTTGGAAGATGAAGTCGCTTTGCTTACAAGTATGGTATATAAAGGAGAGCATGTATTGGTTATAGAGTCAAAAAAAACAAACGGATGTAGAATCATATTAAGTCGTAGAGATCTTATGACAATTCAAGATTTAGAGTGGGCCATTTTTGAAACAATTTCAAGAAAAAACGTTATCGTAAAACCTATTATTTTAAATCAACTCGAACAAATATCCGAATACTTTAATACTGATTTTAATATTGATAAATCTGTGATACTGGAAGAAGTAAAAACAATAATCAAAGGAATTCATATCGAGTTAATCGCAAAGCATGTACCGAAGCACAAACATAGTTTTATAAGCCAGATCAAATTATTCGCAACTGAACAGCTAGCTATCAATTGGATGACGAAGAATTTGCCAAAAGTAAGAATATATATATATATATATTATTCAAAAAAAATTTAACATATTATGCATTCAATTAGGCTGTGGATGAAAATAATGATGATGATTATGATGAACTGATAAAATTTCTCCCGCCTAGCCAGAGGAGGCCTGAAGCAGACGATTTTAAGGTAATAATATATATAACTTTTTTTTTTTTTATTATGATTACTTATTTTCTATTTGTATTTTTTATTTTACAAATTATTTACAAATTATTTACAATTTCCTTACATCACCATTAAATGGACTATAAGTTATAATTTGATCGTGTAAGATGAGGCAATATGCTGCAGTCTTTGCTGGAATAGCTTTGTCTGTTTCGAACTCGATGCGTAAATCTACAGTCGATGATTTTACATTGTCGTTCTGTCGTGATAAATCCACGACTATGATTGGTACAAATTGTTGGAAAATGTTTTTTGCAAGTAGAGGCTCGCTATATTCTCTCTCGTAGTATGATTTTTGGAATTCGGCATACGCTTTGTACAATATAGCTGTAACGTTGTTTGTGAAATCTGCACGGAAATCTTCATATGGATATACTTCAGAGTTCAGGTGTACTTTAAGGTTTTTCAGGTAACAGTGATCGAACCGTCCCGACAGATTAAATAAATTATTTTTTTGATCTGTTTGAAATCCAATTAATGCAAATCTAGGTTTCTCAAGCAAAGTGCTTGATTTAACAGTCCACGAATGAGAAGTGTTCTGAGGGAGAACTGGATATTCGCACAAGTCCCAATTTCTGAACGCACATGCTAGTGGTTTACGAGAGTCCAATACTTTTAACAGTTTAATTTTTTCTTTGTCACTCACCCTAATAACGGGCATCTTCCAAATTATTTTACTCAGTTCAATCGCTACTTTTTTAAGTTTTTCTTTACTTTCATTTGCTATGGTTTCCGAAAAGTACAACGCATCAAAGTCTGTAGATGATCTGTTTAAAATTATTTGTTGGTTGCAGTTGAGTAGTATTTTTTTATAATCTTCACAAAATCCAAACAAGTGTTTGAGTGGGATACAACCAGCAAATTTGTTATTCAACATGAAATGTTTATTTTCACTGGCATCCATATCTACATCCCAAGCAGCATTCTGTAGATTGTTCAATTCATTGAGAGTGTGTGAGCAGAAACCTTTAAGACTCGAAGATATTCCAGGAGATTTTAATTTTTGTATTTCCACACCGTTAGTTTCATATCGGATTTCGGAAAGCAAAAACGCTAAACCATTGTTGGTAAAATTTATTTCGTTCGCATATGATGCAACATCTGTCGGTATATTCAATTTACCTTCAATATAAATATAACTCTCACAGGGCAGAGTATATGCGTCCATATTTTGAATAGATATTCTAATTTCATCGTTATTGGATAAAGCTGTTGAAGAATAAGGCAGGAAAGAGTGGTACTGCATTTGAGTTATTTTACATTCATCGTCATATCCACCGGCTACGTCCAAATACATATCATCCATGACTATAGAACTTTTAAAGACCGTAGAAACGATAGATTTTGTTTGGTTAGTTTGAACGGAGGACGTCTTGACGTATTAACCTTGGTAGTAGTACTGTAGGGACTCTTGATCACATTTCTTTTTATATAACTATTGAACTTAATAGCCATCTTTATGTTTAATTTGTATACGAACTGTGATTGGCTCCCCTCTCAAATTGATTAAATTATTATCTTGATCTCTCAATACTATATTTACTTTACTTATAGACGAAGAATTGAGCCGGTAGAAAACTAAATGTTTCGGAACTTTAATGATTTTATGTCCTGGCGGTGAAGAAGGGAAAAACTCGTGTATCGTCTGGCTCGGTATACCATTACTGAATGAACCAGAAATTAGATTGCAATCGATTTTTATACAATTGACTTTCATTATGTTCACTATCCGTTCAGATTCGTGTAATGTCTTGGCAGAGTAAACTTTATTTTCAAAACCTAATATTTTCGATATATTATGTTCAATAGTGAAATCAACATCATGACTACACGTCATTGAACATTTCAATGTGCTACCGTCGGCCTTGAGTTGAAACAATGTAACATGATTCGGTAACAGTTTTTGAATCATCGATTCCAAATTTATTATTTCGTACGATCCTGTAGGTATAATCACTGTTTTACATTTCCCAAGCTAATCACGAAATCCTATTGTATTACAATCTGGTTCCACGTTTGGTATAGAATTATTTGTCTGTAGGCTTAACAGACATAGCTGCGAGGTGTTTTGTACTTCCAACGGTGGGAAAATATCACATGACATTTCGCTTGAATTACCATTTAATGTTATTGTGTACATGATAAAAATTTCAAACACAAATGTCCGCAATTATATGTGTTATAACGTTGATGCCTATTGTAATTATATTGTATCGTACATCCACTAAGGTACGACTGTAGTTCTAATGGAGGTGGTAAATTACAAAAACTGTCGTAGTATGTAACTTGTTTTCCGATTTTCTTATACGCTACCCAATGAGTTCCAGTACTTTTTTCAACGTCCAAATTGATTACAGCCGATTCTTTATGCTTAGGACGTGTAGGTAACCTATCTCTGGAAAACACTCCGATGAAATGAGGTATTTTCGTTATGCGTGCATGTTTTATAATTTCATAATCGTACAGCGCTCTTTTGGGTAACGTAGCTATTAGTTTTTTTTTTTTCGTTTTACAGTTTTCTTCAGAGATTTAAGTGCTCCTTTTCTTTTATGCAAACTACCTCCTTGTGAAGAGAGATATAATCCTTTACCTTTCTCGATTTTATACGATCCGCCTTTATTAGGAGCGAGATATAATCCTCTACCCAAATGTGAAGGATCATTTCTATTGAATTCGCTAACGGTTTTTACAACGTTAGAAATACCACCCGTCAGCGCTCCTAGAGCAGATAAACCGGCAAAAATCGGTATCAACGGTAACATCCCTCCAGTTTTCGGTATAGGTATGACACGAGGTATTCGAGGCTTCTTACCGTTTTTATGGAATATTTTCTTAGCTGCCGCAAAACATTTTTTTGTTAATTTCATCAGGTTTTTTTCTTTAATATTTTTTTTCAATACATTTTTAGCTGCTTTAACAGCAGCGTTGAATCCACATCCTGCTCCCATTTTTCGTTTTGCCTTCATACCCGTAGTGACTAACCACGCTGCCGCCTTTTCTTTTAAATTAGAGTCTTTTGACTTGAATCTATTCCAAGCCTGGTTTTCTAAAATGTAATCTGCTTTCTGACGGTCTGCAAAATAGTTGCTGCGATCATAAGCGATATCGTGTTCTTTACACGCCGAATCTAGTGGGTTGATACCTTTATCACCACGATTTAATCG
>JANEHU010001994.1:0-13917 GCA_027563435.1 Nasonovia ribisnigri | reverse complement strand
TCCTCTTTACTTAGTTAAAAATCAGTTATTTTTTTCATATAAAATTTATGATTTTATACCTACCTTTTTTTGTAAATTATTACTGTAATTGTTTCTTGTTAAGTTTTTTACATTATTAAAAAGTCATTAGTCATGTGTTAAAATAAACTACTGATTTTGGAAATGATAATTATTAGAATAAAGATAAAATATTAATTTTAATTGATACAGATGATAGAGTGTAAAATTACTTCTAAAAAATTGTCCATTGATCTTTTCTTTTGTTAGTTTCCACAGAAGTTTGTTTTAATATTCGATATGTTATTAACAGTCTATTGTATTAGGTTTATTTGTACTATTCCTATTATAATATAAATATCATAATATACTATGGTTATTTCACGTTAGGTGAAAAACAGTATTTTAATTACATTATTATTCACCACTTTCATTTCTGTTGTGTCAATGAACTATTAATATCAAACAAGCATAAGTCAATAAACAAAGCGGTAGAACATGCAATGTATTTAAGTTATTAATCAATATTAGTGTTCGTAATTATACATCTAAATCTCAATAAGTAAAGGAAAAGATTTACTTTTTAATTTTTAATTTTATATTAATTACTTTTATATTTCGATTAATTACAATAATTATGCCAAGGTTTTGATTTGTTAAAACACTTATGAATATGCACAAACTCATTATCATAACATACATAATATTATATTATACATTTCATTAACATAATTTTTTAAAACTTATTGAGATTTAGCTTATTCTAATTTAAAATTCTTTTTGTTTTAATTATTTATATATTTATTTCTTTGTTACAGCTTCCAAAGTCATCATCCGGTATTCATTTTTATCTCTACAGTTGTCTGTTATACACAATTCATATCCACATCCGGTATTCATTGTAATTTTCTGAGTGCGTTTATAGTGCGTTTATACTTTATAGGGCGTTTATACTTTATAGTGCGTTTATAGTACGTTTATAGTGCGTTTATAGTACGTTTATAGTGCGTTTATAGTACGTTTATAGTGCGTTTGAATAGTAGTATCGACTATCGTCTATTAAGTATTTTATTATTCTTATTTTTTAGTTAAATTAAAATATTTTTTCCAGTTTAGTAGTTTGGTTTTTGTAAGTATTTTGTAAGTATTTTGTTTATTATTAATTTTTTTTTTTTTTTTTTAATATTTATTTATTAATTTTGTGTACGTATAGTACAGAAAAAGCTTATAAGTCGAGATTAAGGTTCGAGACTTACATATTAAAAGTCGAGATTAAGGTTCGAGACTTATATTTAAAAAGTCGAGATTAAGGTTCAAGACTTAAAAGTAAAGTCGAGATTTAGGTTCGAGACTTTAATTATTAAAAGTCGAGATTAAGGTTCGAGACTTGAAGTAAAAAGTCGAGATTTAGGTTCGAGACTTGAAGTAAAAAGTCGAGATTTAGGTTCGAGACTAAAACCAAAGCTTTTACACAATTCATATTAAATTACTTAAGTGTTTATACCTAAATTGTTGCTGTGACGTGTAACAAAATGAGTCTAAATAATAAATTGAATGAAATAGCTCAGTATGTTTGTATTGAGTATCCCGAATTAAACTTTAGTGAAGTCAGTTTTACACACAAGTGTGTGACAGACATTTGCGAAACGATCTTTAAAACAAAAAATTCAAATTTGAAAAAAAACATTGTCAATGGTCTTAAACGAGAAACATCAGAACTTCGTAAACTCATTCGGATGGTGAAAGAAAACGACGAATCTACGGTGTCTTTGAATGATACTAAAGTAATGAGAAATATTGTGAAATTTATTGAAGAAAAAAACTATTCAAGAAATGATTTTGTTAACTTCAATTCAAGGGTAATTTATGACATTTGTAGACAATTAAAAATATGTAAGAATAGTAAAAACGCAAAATCGGTGTACAGAATATGCCAAAAAATATTCATGGATACTTCTTCGTTTTCTACTTTTACTTTATTAAATACTCTTAGCAAATGCTCTGAAGTAGAAGGAGATTCAAATATAAATATAAATAACTCAGATTTGTTAGAAAACCAAACCAATTTAAATGAACTGAATGTTGAGTCGTTGAAGTCAAACGATTTGTACACCACTTTTGATGATGGTGTTTCAAACATTGGTATCGAGGAAAATGAATGTATAAGCGACTTAACAATAACATCAGCAAATTTTGAAACTGTAGTTAACAGTACACCAATACCAAAAAATAGTTACATTGCTACTCCTCCACCATTGAAAAGGTCAGATGAAAAATACCTTAAAGTAGACACACCGTTAAGAGAAGCCTTAATGAAGACAACACCAATTAAGTCTGGTGTTGTTTTACCCCCTGGGGCAGAAAATAAATATCCAAATAAAGCTGACTGCAGAGAAAACAATTTTAGAACATTTTCTGGTTGCACATATAGAGAAGGTCAATTTATGTTTACGGAACAAGAATGGTCTCTTATTGAATATGTCAACGAAAAAGGCAATGTTCGTCTTGAAACTACAAAATTCCCGATCATGTTAAGGAAACGAATAAGAACAGTTAACAATACATGTGTTATCAACGTAAGGTCGGTAAACTATCCTAAAAGCTCGTACTGCAGCCACCCTGGATGCAAAAGTTTTAAGCTTATTGTTGAACCTCAAATAAATAGTCATGTTTTGATCACTGTGTGGAGTACTAGCCTACATTACTACCACAATCCTGATTATGCACTAACAAATCATGTCAGAGGTATAGAAAGAGACTTGGTCAGAGGAACGTTGAAAAAGACTAAAGTATTTGCTTACGATGATGAAGCGGTAAAATGTGCCTCGCCGAGCAAGCATGCCCGGGGTAACAATCAAAAGGTTAAGTCGGTTGACGTGCTAAGACGAATCCGATCAGAAGCAATAAGTGCTGATGACTATGACAGAGACGATATGGTAGACATGTTGTTGATGTATTCTGAAAATAGTGACTATATAAAGCATGTTGGTTTACCTTCATATGCACATTGTTATAGTGATGAACAATTGAATCTACTTACGAAATTGAAATCCAAATGCAATGGTACAATAACTGGTTATTTGGATGCTACTGGTACAGTAGTAAGAAAAGCTAGCGATGATAGCAAAAGAGTCCTGTATTATGCTGTAGTGGTTAACGCTCTACTACCAGGGAAATCCAGCATTACATGTCCAATAGTAGAAATGATAAGCTCATCACATGACATAGTAGCAATCTCTCAATGGCTCAATGCTTTTAAAGCATTTGTTTTAAGGAAAAAATTGAACTGGCCGTTGTTCACTAATGTAGTGACTGATTTTAGTTATGCACAAATGCATGCATTATGTATAGGATGGAATGGTTTTTCTTCTATTTTTGATTATCTCAATTGGTGTTATACCGTTTTGTTTGAAGCTGTTGTTGGGTCAAACATGACAATCATCAATGTGTGTGTAAACCATTACACAAAAATAATTGTGAACCATGTGTTCATGTATTTCAAGGTCAGTAGTGACTTTGTTCAAATTGTAAAACAAAAATATGTTAACAACTGTGTAATTGACTGGATATGTATACTGTTCAACATGGACAAGATGGAAGACATTGTGCAATGGTTCATTTCGTTCACAGTCATATTATTGTCTCAAACTAAAAACGAGGAGATGAGATGTGCATTTAACATTTTACAAAATAAGTGCAAAGAAAATAGTCTACTATCGTACAATGTAGATGACAATGATTGTAGCTTTAGTGACATAAATAAAGTTTTATGTGAAACGTCGACGAGGAAGTCTATGTTGTATTGTAAATTTCAACAGATCAAAGAAAAGATAAAAAAAAGACTCGAACATAGTTCAACACTAGGTAATGAACCAAACGAATATTTTAATGAGGAGTACTTAGACAGTTTTATACTAAAGTGTGTACCGTTTATACCACTGTGGACGCCTGTTATGAACACAACGGTCAACAATGGTGTTTCAATACGACAGAGTAACGCAACAGTAGCGTCATGGTTTAAAACTGTAAAAATAGACATGTTGGAAGGCAATCGCAGACTGAAATGCGGGCGATTCGTGAAAGCATTGCGCAATCGTGTGATCAACGTTTGTAAACAAGTAGAGCTTGGTATTAGAAAAAAGAGATGTACGAGAGTACTTAATTTCCAAGACCAGTTACCGAATAAGAGAGTTAAAATGTCAAATGAGTCTTATATTAGAGGCAAAAGAGATAATGTCGATGAAACATTCCTTGATTCTGTAGAAGAATGGGGAAAGAAAGAAAAACAGCACAAGCATTTGCAACCGAAAAGTTACCGTCCATTCAAAAAGTCACAGTGTGAAAATATCATAGATACCACTAAACAATTGGTGATATCTGACAAGAATGTAGAAAATCAATTAAAAAATGGTGATGAAATCCTACTTAATGGGGTGTCTATTGTTAGAGATACAATTAACAAGTCTTTTTCTACACCTGGAAGCCACAAGTCTCCCTTCAATTTGAAAAATTCAAACGGCTTAGAGCTTTACAGCAATATGTTGCCAAAAGATTTGGCATATTACAGACATGTCATAATGCCAAAAACAAATAATTATATTGTTGGAATATATGATTATATTTGTAAGGGAAAGAATGGTGATTTATTTTTTCCACAGTTACTGTTTAGTGATTTTGACACTTTGTCAAAACCCAATTGGTTGAATAATTTTGTGATAGACATTTGTCTAGTATCAAAAGTGATTGAACTAGGACTGCAAAATGTTGAAGTTTTGCCATGTGAATTAGTGAGTCACTTGTTGGCAAAAAGAGATGTCGGTGAAGATATGGATCGAAAGATTGTCATTGAAGAGAACAGTATAGTTATTTTACCATGGAATATTAACAAAAATCATTGGATGGTTGTCGTTGTTGATTTTAGCACTAATGAATGTAGTATCATGGATCCCATGAAACCCATTGATACAGGTAACAGAATACATGAAAACCGTTTTAAACACTTGTACAAAGCAATGAAAAATAATTGTATCTACGGTAACAAAAAAAATTTCCCATTGTTAAATTTAATTTCATGTTCTAAGGAAAATATACCAGTTCAGACAGATGGCTATAACTGTGGAGTTTTTGTAATATACTATGTGCATACTATTATAAGTAAATCAGATTTTGATCCTGGTTTCGATCCTGTGGAGTACAGAAACTATCTAAAAAGGTATCTTTTGGAAAAATCAGAAGACATTACCAATATGTGCCTTTACTGCAACAGCTTATCAAATAGACACAGATGCGAAGGAGACCAAAGTGTTGTGGAATGGGTATCATGCACACGGTGTTGTAGATGGATTGCTATAAATTGCATCCCCGAAGAAGATAGGATCGATGACTATGCGAGTAGTGATTTTCTGTGTCTATTATGCCAGTAGAACAAAGCCTTGTAAAAGATGCTTTTTAAAAGTATTCTAATACAGACATAGATACTTAAAAGTATATAACATGCTTATTTGAATACTCAGTTAAAAAAAATATGATTATGGGTATATTATAATAATATAGTGTAAAAATAAATAAAATATTATATTAACTAAAAATAATAAGTATTTTAGCATAAGTATTTGATTATAAATACTTTGAGAAAGTACATATTTGAATACTTTTAATTTTAATCAAATTATCTACTAAACTGCAGTAGAACAAATGGGATTGAATTGTATGTTGTTTATCTGAATTTAATTATTTTAATATGTTTTTAATCTTAGTTTATTATTTATTTAATTTTAGTTCAGTTTAACAGTTGATTCGATACAATTAATGTACAAAATGTAACCACACCAATTATGAAAATCTACACAGCTTATATAATTAATATAAATTGTATAGATTAGTATAATTGCCAGTCCGAAGTCTGGATTCAAGACATCCATAAATTAAATGTGCCATAGATTTACAAAAATTGACAGCTTGCACTTTAAGACTAATGCAGGTTGCCTAATATATTATAATAATAATATCTGGTATATTTGATTTTAATTCAAGGATATTTATCACCTAATGGTGGTTATATTTTTTGAATTAATGATATCTTAAGTGGGACGGCATTTTGTATATCTTATTGATGAATCAAAATTATTTTTATTTGTTAAGTTATGAGAAAGTACTAAAAATCTCTTAATAATTGATAAAACCCATGTTCAATAACATTAATTTAACAAACACAATATATTCAATGTCAGTGTTTTAGGTGTTGAACCGCTCAGCTGTATCAAAGAAAAAAAATATATATACGTACCTACTAAAGGTATGATTTAGATTTCTAAAAGTATGTTGTCATATTATGGTTTTAACTTCTATTTCGTGGACTACAATGGGTAGCATGTAAAGTACCCCACATGTTTTATTTAAATAAAAATAATAAAACTGCATCCTAAAAAAGAACCTGTTTTTATGCTGTTTAATCATAAAAACTTTTCAGTAAAGATTAATTTATTTGCAATACAACATTTTTAATTAAGTACCTATAATCTAATATGATATTCTACTTCTACAAGTAAACATATTTCCAAAGCTGGGCACTAACTAGTTAGAAAGTTAAAGTTAAGTTAGTAAGTTACTTTTTAAGTAACGTTCTAACTTAACTAGTTGAATTCAATGTGTAAAATAGTCTAATCTAACTCGTTAGAAAAAAAACTATTCTAACTAGATATTATTTTTTTTTTGCATTCCAAAATTCCAAAAGTTGTTCTTCAATCATGACATTATGCTTATATGCCTATACAAGCCTATATAGATTATTGGCTCATATACATTATTTTATTAGTATTTATAATAATGCACGCACAGGAACCCCGGCTTTTATGCGTAGTCTGTAGAATGTAAGAGTTAGAAATTGTAAGTTAGAAATTTGGACAGTTTCAGAAACTAACTTATATTCTAACTTAGTTTTTTTATTAAAGTAACTTAACTTCAACTAGTTGAAAAAATGACTAACTTGCCCAGCTTTGCATATTTCATCACATGCTTGAATATTACTTGAATTATTTTGTTTTTACAGTGGACTCTGCGCAAAAATGGGTATTACCTATTTTGGTAATTCTTCAAAGTTAGTAGAACAAATGAAAAATGTCCAATGAGCTGTTTTAATAGGTTCATCAATGTTCAGCATGCACCAATTAGTTTTATATAATTACATTTTTGTTTAAACTCGAACAACTAAGAAAAATAAATATTAAGTATTTTATATTTCATAGTTAAAACTAATAATGCAATAACCACAGGTTAAGTACATATGGAAGATACATTTAAATACATGATATTAAGTGTCGAGAAAAAATTGTACCTACTTGTAAAGTTGCAACTGCACATTATGTAAAACTGTACATGGTTTTTGGACTTAATTAGTTTTGTTGGTGTAACTATAGATCAATACTTAAAATAGTATCTATATATTGTTTGTAATATAATAACATTTAAGGTGTATGTGCACCTTAGGTTTTTAAATAACCTAATACAATGAAAATGGTTTTCTATGATATTGCAAAATATGTGTATACAAGTATTAAAAAGAGTGTGTTTGTGGTGGTTCTTTTGAAAATATTCAAAATACTGTATAGGTATTCAATTTAACAATATATTAATTAACATATCAAATATAATGCCGAATTTGGAAAAAAAGTCTATGTATTTGTTGTATAATGATATGAAAACTTTCTGCTATTTATAATATCACTAGATAAACTTATTATTATATTACATATTTCTACAATAAAATAAAAAATAACTGCGCAGCAAACATACATAGTATACGTACTGATGTCTTTGATAAATCTATATGTCTATAACGTATATGATATCTTATAAACTAATTATAAAAGAATATATAGAATGTCTATATTCATATGTAATTTTTGCATCTTTGATTTGACCTATATTTGATAAATATTTATAGATAAATGTAGATGTATCAGAGATATTAGTGGTTGGATCAATTTATGTACTTGTTTGAATATATGTATACAAGTAAATTTATTTTATACGTCTTTTATTATTAGTTTGTGTCAAAAATTATATATAGCAACAGCATACATTTAATGAAAACAATTTAGATTATTTATTTATATGAATATAATTATGATAACAAATTATTATTATGTATAGAAGTTTAGGTTATAGGGTACATACTAGGTTCCTAATTTTGTGATTGATTAATAAATTATTTATATTCTAAGTTTATTGCAAAGTATGTTTAATTGTTGGACACTCAAGCAAGCCACTAAATTTCAACTTGCATCGTGTAAGCCCCCCTTTAGACGTATATATACATTACAGTGTTTCCTGAGTGGAGGTTTGTCATGAAAAGTAATTATAATAAATTTTATAATATTATAATGGCGCTATCTAGGGGATGTTCATGAATGGCTATAACCTGTATGAGGGGCATACTATAGGCAACTCGTCGTACAAGTCAGCTATGGCTAATATACGTGTAATTCCTTATCAATGGCTGGGTCAATTGCTAACTTCACACTCGTCGTTTTTCGTATACCTACATTCAAATTTAACACTTCGTTATTATGACTTATAGTGACCCACACGACACCTAATGTAGACATTTTTTTTTTTTTTTTATTCGTGTCAGGCGCATAGTGTAACAGTAATAATAATAATGATATAAGTTGTATAGCATAAAATAAACAAATAAATAAATAAAATTAACTTTAAAATAAACATTTCACAATATTAATAAATAAGGTAAAATAGAAAGGTACGTTAATGGTGGATTTATATTATTTCTGCCCAGATGCGGGCTACGTTAATTCCTTGGCTTGTGCCTTTGTGAATGTCTTCTGGGGTGCAGGTTTGGGAGCAAGCTGTGCATGTGATAATGTGTTGCATTGTCTGTACTTCTCCACATATGCACAAGGTGTCTGTGCTATCTAGCAATCCCCATTTTATTAGATTGTCTTTCGTTCGTCCAATTCCTGTCCTAATTCTGTTTAGTGTTCGCCAAACCGGCCATGTTTCATTATGACCAGATGGGAGCGACTCGTTCGGCACCCAGCTGGAGGTACTGCTTATCTCGTTTCTCCATCTGGTCGTTCTTTCTACTTCAGGATGTGTTGATGAGATGGCTTTTGTATGGTTCATGAAACTCATCCTGGATTTAAGGCGAGGGAGTTGTGGAGTTATACCGTACATAGGGTGTCGTGGATCTGCTGTTATTTTCGTTCTCTCCCAGTCTGCTTGCGTGGATCTTCTTATTGGCGGAGGGGCTATTCCTGAAAGTATATATAATTGTTCTACCGGCGTATTTTTTAGGCAACCAGTTATGAGTCGGCAGGACGTTTAGTGCGACATCGACCTTTTTAGTATGTGCTGACCTACCCCATACTGGACTGGCATATTCTCCCGCTGAAAAACATAAGGCTAATGCCGTAGTTCTTAGGACGTGGGGATTACAGCCCCATGTGGAGCCACTGAGCTTCCGCAATATGCCATTTCTTGTCATTATTTTATGTTTGGTGTTTTCGCAATGGAATCTGTAGGTGAGAGATCGGTCTAGTGTTATTCCGAGATATTTTGGACACTGTGTATTAGTGATTTTCGTCTCATTCCAGTAGACGTTAAGGATACGGTTGGCACTTCGATTCCTTAGGTGGAAAGCACATACTTGTGTTTTGCTTGGATTGGGTTTTAGGTAATTGCGTCTGTAGTATTTTCCGAGAATGTCCAAAGTAGTCGATAGTTTTTTCTCTACATTTTCAAACTGATCGTGTTGTACGGTGATTGCTGTGTCGTCTGCGTAAATATAATGTTTTACGTCGCTATCTGTGGATATTGGTTGATCGTTGGTATAAATGTTAAACATAGTGGGGGCTAGCACGCTTCCTTGAGGGAGACCATTTTTGGAGATTCTCCACTTACTATTCTTGCCTTGGTGATTTACGAAAAATCTTCTGTTGCCTAAAAGGGCTTCGAAAACTCTTACAAACTCGTAATCCAGGGTAATATCATATAGTTTCTTTAACATTAGTCTGTGGTTCACCGTGTCGTATGCTGCCGTTAGATCTATGAGCGCCACGCCTGTGACTTTCTTGTTCTCGAAACCGTTCTCGATTGTTTGGGTCAGGTTGAGTATCTGTCCTGTACAATGTAGACATGAACTACTGAGTAGTAGCATGAATGCATGATTGTCAATACAGTAGATTGGTACTCACTTGTAGAACTTTTATTTTTTTAATATATAGCTATATAGGTAGGTACTAGGTACCTATACATAAAAAAAGTTATTTCAATATAATAGAGGTACCTATCTATAAGTTTTTTGGCTGGATACAATAACATTTATTTTTCTGACCACATGAACAAACCTTAGAAGATTTTCGTTGTGATTAGGTACTTATAAACAAAATCATGTTTATTACTTCAGGGAGGTTTCGTAATTTGTGTCTTCTGACATAGATAAATAAGAAAAAAAATTTTTTTTGTCTGTTAGTTTGAATAAGAAAACATGACAACGTATATTTACGCAATGTGTAAAATAAACAATTCTTGTCATTCGTTAGTTTTATTTTCTATTATTGTTCGTTCATATAACGGTTTGCCTAAGTGTTATAATATTCAGTTTTGAATTCATAAGCATTTGCAAAGCGAATATTATGAGTTTAATCGTCGAAGTTATACGTGTTGGTGTTATTGGAATGTTAGTATTTTTAAACAGGAGACATCTGATTGAATCGTATCATGTTTTACGGAAGAGCATGCCAAAGAATATGGTAAAATGTGTTGATCGTGGAGCATTAAGGAATATTACGAAAACTCAATCTACGAAATACGATATGCTAGTACTAAAAATTAAACAAATTACAACATATAATAATATATTGATATAGTATTGTATAATGCATTTACCCGATATTGCGATGTAACACAAAATAATCTTATGTGATTATTCCTATGTTTTAGGCAAGTCTGAGTGAGAAATCTATCAACGCAGGTGTTCAAGTCAATTTACAGCCTGCAGCTGCAGAATCCAGTAGTATTGACAAAGAAGAGTTTCAAAAACTGAAAGAAATAAATCTGAAATTGAAAAATAGGTTGACGGAATTGGAAGGTAGGTACTTGTTATTTGTTTCGTAATAATATTTAATATTATCGAGTATTAATTATTATACAAATATCTTAAATATTACATTATATAGAAATGATCAGACGTGGTGATGAAAAATCAAAGTCTCGAGATCTACAAGTATACCTACCTATATCTATTACCAATATTAATCAAAACATATTTTACATCGTAATGGACGGGAACACCCATATTATAACTTATACCTAACCAAAGTAAAGAATTATTTTTATTTCAATTTCAGTTGCGTCAATGGCGGAACTAGGATTTTTTTTATGGTGGGTGCTATGCGTCGATAATAAGGCTCCTTAAGTACTTACCATAAACAACTTCGGGGTAAAAAAAAATTTAACCTATTATTGATAGCCTATATATAACTATAATTAATACATTTAAGTTCTACAACTTCCTGCAGTGCCGTGCTAACTGTTATTGGTGCCCTAGAGAAATAATATTTCATATTTGGCACCCCTATTAAACAAACATATTTAATCATTTGCCACCCTTCAAAATTTTACAACTTTTGCCATCCTAGAGCACTTGCCCCATTGCTACCCTCTTGGCACGGCTCGTTTCTAACAACTTCTAAGTGTTAATAAAAAAAAATCAATATGCGGAACGGTTTGCGTATCAGCTCCCTAGCAACCCCCCCCCCCCCCCCCCATAAATCCACCACTGAGTTAAGTCAACTTGAAGATTTTATGTTATCGAAGATGGCCCGACCTGCACACACGCAGACCGAGAGTGAATTGTCCCTGTCGTTGGTGCAGGATTTCATCGACAAGTTAGACAAATTGTCAAATTACCAGCAGTCGTTGACGGAAAAAATCGATGGTGAACTCATAACCATCGGGAGCGACGTTGAAATTGTTGAAAACTATTATAGCGTGTTGAATACAATATTCCACGAGCTAGAAAATAAATTGATCTCATTAGAAAGTAATTATAGTATTTTTTTATCAAAAGCATAATATGGTTATGAAATTATAATATATTCTAAGCCACACGATTTTCGTTTGTTTGTAGAGAACACAGAAAAGTCGATGCACAAATACGAAGCAATAAAAACGAGGATCGCAACCTTAGAAAGTAATTTACATCGTTTATACTTAAGTCTTTTTGATACATATGAGAGAAATCAATTTTATATTTATTACTAAACAAATATGTATATGTGTGTATGTGAGCAGGAGATGTAATGAAAAACACTTCACACGTCATCAGTATGGACCATTTAAACCGTTCGATGGAATGGACAAGACTGCAATACTTAGGATCCGCTGGAATGTTTCATCCTGATAACCGAAGTTACGGTGAACCAGCTGCATTCACTGCAACTCCGTCTTATTATGATATGCCGCCAGTGCCGAGACCGCCGGCACAGTATTTTTTACCCCAGATGACACCGGTCCATCCGGCGACCCCAACACCTGCATCCCCGACCACTAGCGCATTGTTTAGTCCACCGCCGCCCGCACCCCCGGAACCTAGTGCATTGTCATCGAAAAAACCCGTATTGGTGACGGGTTCGAACAAATCAAGCTCTTCCTCTGTGGCCACACCGAAAGTAGAGAAACTGTACAACCAGATTCCGATAACGGCTGCGATGCTGAATTCCGTTGTTCTCAAGCCGCCGGACGAGAGAAGGAGAATAACGGCGACGATATAAACGTGGTGTTGTTGAAAAAAAAAATGCCAAATGCTTACGAAGAATATGAATGTAATCGCTGTAAAATATGTATACATATTAAACCTGTAATTATTGTTAACATATAAAAACTCGTACAAATTGACTGTGGGTACAAACTGTGGTACATATTGTGGTATATGCAAAATAACAAATGTAATACATGGATAATAATAATATATTCACGTATGGGATAACTTATCTATATGCTGCTGGAGCGGTATAAAACTAAATTTATAATCATCGTTTTCATTGCCACGTTTCAAAAATATTAGAAATTTAATGTCGACTTCCATCCTACAGAATTTCCGCAATGTTTACTGGCCTGCGAACAGTCACCTGCAATAAGCCGTGAACACTGTGGAACTGTTCTATAAAAGCACGAAAATTCAAACTTGTATTAATACGCACAAAAGGTTGTTTTTCATTATTAGATAAACTTATCAAATATTCGGGCAGTTTGCTTTGGGCGATGTTGTAAAAATTGCAATGTGCTGGGCAGCTTACCTCCTATGTGTACACGCAATCATTTTTATTTGAAAAAATTCAGCTATATTGTATACTTATTGCAAGAACCTACCTAAGTACCTATATTATTAGTTATTACTATTTTTTATATTGTTTAATAAAACAAAAGATTTTTACTCATTATGTATATACTGTTATACATTATACATAAGATACATATATCGTGTTTTGTAAAAATTAAAACAATAATATTATAGTTAATAATAATAAGGTACCTAATCATGAATCAGTATATAATTAATTAAGTTTCAATAAATTTGACATAATGTCCGTATTGATTTATTTTTATCATAAAATAAAAATGTACAATTTATTATAAAGTTAAATAAAAGAACAAAACTATTTTTTGATTAATTTTGACCACAATTAGCGTTTGCAAAATATTAATTATAATAGTTTGAAAGTTTGAATCTATTAATGAAAATTTTATAGAACATATACTATAGGTATTATACACAAAAAAGACACATTGATGCAATATGTAATGGGAGCCATATGTTTGGATTTAATTTGTTTTATATATATCATTATTTATACATGTAGGTACCTATTGCTTACAAACCATATTACTTTTTTATTTACT
>JANEHU010001993.1:0-38315 GCA_027563435.1 Nasonovia ribisnigri | reverse complement strand
TGGTTACAGTCTTGCAGTACCTATAGTTTAGTTTTCAAGCACTATTATAGTATTATATTGGACATAATAAATGTTTAGTGTTTTCTAATTTATACCCATCATATATTTATATAAATATTATAATAACTGTCTATTTATTTGTCTATACAAATCCCGAAAGGTCCTGTTAAATGTATTTCGTCCTCAGTAACGAAGCAATTATTTCTACAAATATTTATTCATCGAAGTCCAAACAATTATTAGCTATCTAAACTAAATTGCAAAGTGCTATATTACATTATAATAGGTATACAATATAATGGCTTATTTATGTAATGATCCACAGATTGTGTAATGGTTTTAATAAATAACAGATAAATATTATATATATAAGTTAGGTTAGGTTAGTAACTATAATAATTATAATTGATCATATTTATTTATTTATTTTTCTAATTTTTTGATGATGGCACAGTTTTCTTAACTTTTTCACGTTTATGACGTATTATGAAAATTAATTTTCATATACCTATTGTATGTATTTACTCTATAATATTATGATCTCTTACTAATCTTAAGGTTTTCGAACTTTTCATACTACCTATCTAGATCAAGGGCAGGGTTCTCCATTTTACGACTTGCAAAGCTGTTCGAACCAGCCCGCCAAGCTAACTGATGTTTTTGATTATTTTGATTGTTCATAACAGTGGTCGGCAATCTTTTTAGACTCCCGGCCACATTCATAAATTAAAAAGAGTTCGCGGGCCAGACAAAAATTTTAATTTTATATTCCAAATTATTTACTAAAAAAAAAAATAACTGTTTAAAACTTTAAAATAATAGATTAATAGAACATAAAAATTACAGTTTTTAATAATATTATTATAATATAAAAGTATGGAAATTACAACTGCTTAATAGGCTTAATGTGATTTTTGTTGTTGGATATTGTTTATTATTTTTTCAATTTCCATATTAAAATTACTTGTGCTGGCTCTAAGTACATGGTGAAGATGATCATCAGTTAAGCGTGAACGGTATGGGTTTTTAATTTTTTTTCATATGAGAAAAGGCCTGTTCACAAACGTAAGTGGGTACATACTGAAGTATTTCGCAGCTATATTTTTAATTTTTGAAAATGATGCAGGAAGTTCAGCGAAAAAAGTAAAGGCGTTCCTTGAATGAGTCTTTTAAGATATCTTGTGGCTGCAAATCAATTATTTCCATTTGAAGCTCAACAGGTATATCTTCAACATCAATATTAAACGGATTGGCGAGTAGTTGAAAATATTGCGAATGTCGTTTGAAATCTTGAAATCGATTATTAAATTCTTGTTGAAGTATCGAAATAGCTTCAACAAATTTAATATAAAATTTAAAGCGGGCCGCCGGTTGCCGACCACTGGTTTATAATATATTAATATAAATAAATATTAATATTAATTATTAAAAACAATTCGTATATTTCTTAAATTTAATAACCTTTCTATCATTATCTAAAAACTTTTGGCCCGTGATGTTGAAGCGTATAACAGATTTGGTCTGCCGTAACAAAAAGGTTGGAGACACCTGATCTAGAATACATCTAATATAGAAACAAGTAGTCAAAAGTAAATTAGTTTGAAACACGTTTATTTTAATTCTTGTATTTCTTCGTTTATAATAACGAGGTATCACTAACGAATAAGGAAGTAATACTATTATAACAACTTTGTTTTCTAGGTCGTAACTTTAATACCTATATTTATTTTTATACAGTAGGAGATATAACTATTATATAGGGAGTTGTGTTGATAAGTTATACACGTCATTAATTTTTATTTAGTTTCTTTGGAGGTGATGATGTTTTCGTGGTGAATGAGAAGAGGTAAACAAATAAACGATCAGATGGTGGGGGTGTTTAAAAGTTAACCTACTTTTTTGCGAGTATAATTAATTGTAAAAATAATTCCTTGTGTGTCTGGAAATAATTAATTGATATATTTAATAATAATATCTGTCCCTAGGAGTTTTTTATTGCAATATAATTTTTATAAAAAAAATAGTAGTCAAATTTTAACAATCATGATCATTATAGCCGTTATTAATTTTTATTATTATGATTTTAATCCAACAAGTCTAATATTGATATAATACCTATGTGCCTATGTCCTATACATAAACAGTTTATATTATAAACGTGTCACACAAATGTCATAACGTAATATTAGGTATAATAGTTCATATGGGTTTTAATGTACGGTTTCCTTGTAATAATATTATTCTATCTGCCCGCGTGTCAGTATACAGTTTCGATTATACGGGTAACAACGTTTAGGTATAGTTAATCAAAAATAACAACAAACTGTGAGATCGATTTTTTTATTTCGCAATTTCAGAATTCATTACAAATCGCATTTTCGCGTTTCCAGCAGTGGCGATGGTGTATTATTATAGTTTATCTGTTACACAGCTGTCGCCGTGTTTTATGTTCGCGAGAGCATTTTATCATTATTGTTGTAACCGCGGCCGATTTCGTTTTGTGCAACTCCGACGGGCTTTTATCTGTTAAATTTAAATATTATGTTGGTTAGAGACTTCGAGATGCGATTTATTATTTTGTGTTTTCCATTTGTAACGCTGTCGCCGTAGCAGAAATAGTAAACGGTTCAATTGCCATTTGATGACAAAACTAAAACAAAAAAAAAAAACCGAGAAAAAACCTTCTCGGGATGACGCGATGTAGGAAAACATAAACGAGTAATGCATTGCGAATAGAAATCCAATTTCATTTGTCCACTGATATAGTGATATGCATTATACATATGGTTTTGTTATAGGTACTTGTAGTTATATGAGTTATGACTTAAGAATATATGAACAATATACACAGACATTCTGCGCCAGATATATAAATAATGTCTATCTATATATATGAACTAGATATATTAGGTATACCTATAATGATATAATGATATTTTACCTATATATAATATATATCGTTCAAGCCAACAGCCTTGAACCTATATTACACACCATATATTATATTATTGAAGTAGCGTATTGTGTTAATAGGTAGGTACACAATAATATTATTGTTTGTATTTGATACGTAGCACGCCAAATTGTAATTTCCACGTGTCTGCTATAATATCACAACGGGTTAATCGTCGCTTTTACGTGCACTAAAATGTATCGGGAAATAGGATTTCTAGGGTAGGACCACTGATGATTTTTGGCTCGGCATACGTCGGAATAATATATTGTTCTCTAATATAGATGTGTTTTCTGTGACCAGTGTTGCGACTTATCTAGATGAAAATGTCATTATCTATTATCTTATCAAGATACAAATTTACTGGTCATCATTTTATTTATATTCGATGAAAACTTACTGCAGTTATATATATTCATTTATCTAAATTTTTTATGTATAGATATTTATTTAATTTTATAGTATAATAACAAGCATTTTTACATTTTGTGTTCGAAAATCATACTAATGTAGTTTAATAGAAGTATACACTGTTTACAGTACTTTTAAATAGTTTGAACAAATTCCAAGTAGTTATAAACTCATAAAATATAAAATATAGGTTATCTTGTTAGACAATACACAGAACAGATTTAATCTATTCAGTGATCAATATTCCATAATTTATTGATGACTTTTGTGTTAATTTAATGTAGTTATAATCTTACATGGTTGTTTCTATTTGGCTATGACGGCAGAAAAACACTACCTATGTTTTATATAATAATAATATTATTGTTATGGACATTTTTTTATTGAGTGTTTCTGCGTATACTGTTTTAAACTAATTAATCTATACACATAAAAATATAATATAATAGTATATAATAATAATTATATTGTATAAATCCATTTAATACTAAGTACATATAATATTTTGTATCTATTTTTTTTATCTAGATAAATTCCCATCAATAATCTATTATCTTTATCTAGATAATATTTTAGTTATCTATTCCCAATACTATCTGTGACACACTGACATGCACGAGTAGTTTAAGTATAACAACAAAAAATCAATAATTGCAAAAACAGTCCTAAAAATCAAATATTTTTACAAACATTATATAAATATACAATACACAAAAAATAGTTTATATTTTTCCAAAAATTGTGTTTGTCTTGTGTGTATTAATATACAAAAAAATATTTTAAAAGTTCCTCAAAGCTATAGAGAAGGTTAAAGAATCATAATAACTTTTTTTTAGATTTATATTTTTGAATATATTATAATACTTTATCTATATAATTAAATGAGTGCTGCGTAATGTAGGTACTTTCCAATTTTTTATATTACTCTAAAAAGTGTTTTTGCCTAAACCTTGTTTTTGTAATCATTATAATATAAGTCTGCTCAGAGTTTAAAACTATTCGTATTGTAATATAAATCACAATAATATGAAACCACACCACTACACCAGTACTCCACGCTATCAATCTGCTACACATTTTCGAACGCTTATGAATTTATAAATGTATAATACATATTATATATTTAGGTATTATATTATATATTTACAAACATACTTACATATATACATGCATATACACATATATACGTCATACATGTACATACATACATACATTATGCGTATATACATAAATGTACTCATACATAATATTATAAATATACAATATAATGAACTATATTGGTAGGTACTATTCGTATTTTAATACGGATAAAATGCGACGAATATAAACGAAATTGACGCTGAGCAATTGCAATGATTATTATTTTTATATTTTATACTGTGAATTCGTTTTACGGGCATTAAGTACACATACGACATACCCCTTCAGGCTTCAGTGCGAGTAATATACAAATTAGTTATAGAAACCAAATGGTACTTAAACGCCGTATTGCAATTCTACCTACGTGATCACATAATCATTCCAGCGCTAATACTTCCGAGTATCAATATGTGATTTATTTATATTATATTCTGTTACGGGTATTACTTATTATAGAAACATATCTACATAAGTACGCATGCCTAATCAGATTTGTATTGACGTGAAACGAGATGTGCTGATTTGAAGTGATTTCTGAAGACACTCGTTTCAAATGCAATCTAACAAAAACCTATTGAAAATCTATTAATCTACATTTTCAAAAATATATACAGATGAATGTCTTATTGTTAGACCGAAGCATCGATTTAAATTTAAATCAATTTTCTTTTATACGTTTGATGCAGTAACAGATAGAAATACAAGCTTTTGGAAAGTCTGCAAGGGTGGGAGACCAATTTTCAGAAAATAAACGATCAAACAAAGGTGATTTGATTTTGTTCATGTTTAACCATGATTTTTTTAGTCTCAAGACCTTCATCAATTTATAATATATAACTATAATTAATATTATGTTCTTAATCTTATTTAAATCTGTGTATATAAGCTATAGAAGGATAGGTAATATTATTAAACAAGTTACAAAAACAATTTTAACATCAACATTAAAAATTAAAATTAAATAACAAATCGCCAATCGGTACCAATTAAACTTTAAAGTAGGTACCTATTAATTAATATTTCATAATTTTTCTTTAGAAAACCAAGACGCTTCAATAATGTTTAATTGTCATATACCTATACTTACTTAATAGTTCCAAACACCGAATCAGCTTTTATTTTATCTACTCTCGTCCAGGAACTCGTCGATTCCACGGACCACCATGCATTTGTCGACTCTAGTCAGGTGTACCTACGGTAGTATCAATAAAAGTAAACTATGGAAGACCCTAAAATAATTTAGGATACCAACAGAATTTATTAAACTAATAAAATAATGCAATTCTAGCACTACCTATACATCTTACAAGGTCCATTTCTGAATTTAACCATCGTAAAGTTTTGAAGTGAACATGGGATAAAGACAAGGTGCGATACATTTTCACCAACAGTTTTCTAATCACTAAAAAAAGTTATTAGAACAAAGAAAGTAGGTTAAATTTGTCGTACGTCAAGAGATATTGAATATCAAAATAAAGAAGATTACATAAAGAAGTATAACAAATATATACTGTGCTTGCTTACAGGGACGATATTATGGTGATTAGTAGTAGATACTAAGTATACTCGTGCTGAATTAATCGCAAAAATGGAGGCCTTAAAGCAACCAAACTCCCAAAAAATAAGTTTTGTAATTAACCAAGGTAAAACTAAATATTTATATGGTCGTAAGCAAAGAAACCAGAAATTAACCGGGTTTGGTATTTAGGAATCTCATAATATTTCAAGTAGTAACTGATTTCATGTACCTACGATATACGTAATTTTTAGAATCTCAGCAGCTAATAAAGGAAATTATTCATATAAATCTATTCAAGTCTAAACTCTTATCTAAAAGGTCAACGACAAACTTATACTCGAATTTCTAAATATCAGTCCTATCATATGGATGCGAAACGTGGTCAGTAACAACATGATAAGGAGCAGCTAACGATAATTAAAAAAACAAGTAATTCATCGTACTTTTGTGGTGACTGGTGGCTCTATTAATTGGATATGGAGAATACCTAACAATTACATACGATTAAGTTAACCAATTATTTCAAAAACTCTGCATAAAATAATTTGTCAGGAGCCAATAAAATATCAGGATAAAAGTATCCTTGTGTGTAAACACTGTAAAAACATGTCCAACTTTCTGAAGAATTAAATTCAAAGTAACAAAATAATGTATTTACAGTATTATTAACTTCAATAAAACATTACAATATGCAATAATGATTAATAATATAAATATACTATTTATCGTTCTAACGTACAAATAACTAAATATTTTAACACTTTTTTAAATTTTCAAACACTTATCCAGAGCTGAAACGTGAAAAAAATATCTTTATTTTACAACGCCCTTGATTTGAAAACGTTTTGTTCCTATAATTAATGAAGATTAATTTATTAGAGGTCATGCTATTTTACCGGATTGGTAATCAAATTAAGTCCACAACGTTTTGATGGCGTTACATATAACTCTAAAATCCGAATTAAAATAAATGTTTCGTAACCTTTTATTTTTTACATTTTACTGCTAGCGAATTTATTGGTCACGGTCATTGAACACCAATCGGCATTATATTGAGTGTAATAGTCTACAAGTTAGTTAAATACACAACGGATCGCGTTAATATATATTTTGGGTCAATAATAAAAAAAAAATTATTTAGTATTATTTATGTATTTACCTATAGATTGTTTATCTCATAATATATGATTTTAAACCAACTACCTACATTCAACACAAGATTGATTGATGATCCTAATTATGAACAAATTAACAATATTATTAAATGTTTTATTTTTCGATTATAACTGATTTTAATTTTTTTTTATAAAAACCCAATAGTTATTAGAGCGATTAGATAAATTATATATTTTGTAAACGTTAGTGAAACACTGAAACGTCTAAATTTAACTACGCATTGTAAGGTTGCGCACACTGCATGGGAACTTAATGTTTCGATGTTGTTTATATAAGTAGTTAGTAGGTACCACCTTTATAGAACCTAAATCGTACGTTAAGCTATGTGGGTACCTAAATTCATTTTATGAATGCTTTAAATTTTTAAATTTAAAATCTTTTTAAATATTAGGTATAATGGCGTAGTGCCATAGGCGTAAATAGGGAGGGGGGCTTTAGTGGCTAAGCCCTCCTCCAAAAAAATGCCCTTAGCCCCCCCAAACATTTCGTCATTTTATTTTATAAAATAATCATTTTTCAATATTATCAAAGTAGGACTTTAGCCCCCATATCACTAACACTATTTGCACCCATGCGTATAGTGCACTAGTGCGTAAAGGTATTAATATATTCATATTAATAGATAATATAATGATGATTTAATTTATCCAACGGTTAAATAACAATTTAATCCATCCTCGTCATCGACTATTATGAAAGATAAAAAATCGGTGCACCCACGGTTTTATAAAAATACATTCACGTATAATGTATATACTACAGAATATACATGTGTGAATGTGTAATAATATACATGTATATTGTATAGGTATAGGTACACATAATATTTTCCTGTCCCGTTCAATTAACAATGCGATGTGGGTCTGTGTTGGTTTTATTAGTTTTTTAAATAAAATTCGATTTGATATTTATATTGTAAATTGTATTTTGTAGTTGCTCTTGTTTTTATCATTTTTTTATATTTTTGACTCGTGTACTATTTTGTATTATGCATAGCAATTTCGTACACGTATTACTTTCAAAATTAAAACACGTTTTGTAGTTTAATTAAAAAAATAACAATTTAGTCTGATAGGTGATCTAATAATAAGGTTAGTAATTTTTTATATGTACATATATTTTTATAATAATCACAATAAAGTATAATTAATAAGATGAATGGATGGTGTGGGTTATAAGATTTTATCACTGATTTATAAATATTTTGATATTACAAGAACTTATTATCAAAATAATGTAAAAAAAAAAATGTATGATGTATATGCCCCACCAAATAAAAAAAAAAATTCAAGAGCCACCTCTGAGTAGGTTCATAATATATATTACGAAAAATATAATCAAACAAAATTTTACGGGATGGCCATTAAAATTTAAAACCGCTTTTGTGTTATCAACTCGTGTACCTAATAATTATATGCGATTCTCGCGACTGGTGCATTTATTAATTTATTATAATATATTATTATGTATACACACGGGAAAATGGTTGTTATCATACAAGTTCTACAAAGCCGAGTGCTAAACTCTGTTATCACTTATCGCGAGAGGCGGAGTGTTTTTTTTTTACAGTACACGCGCCACCACACACACACGGGTCTAAATTGTAATCCCATTTTAATTTTATAGATCTGATCACTTTGGCCCATTGTATTTTCGTACATAATTATAAAAGATAATAATAATATAATGTATTATGCGTTAACGATTACAGTGGTCTTGAAAATACTAACACAATGATTGATAGGCGATTATGCGAACCTCTCCGCCTGTCGCTATAATTGGTAATGGCCAATGAGTATATAATATGTGCTATCGTACATATAGGTGCGCGCGTTTTTCGATGTCATTAAACGGCGCTCGTCCGGATCGCCCCAACACTAACAATCTCATCGGTCAGAAATACTTATATAATATTATATTATATTCGTCACCTTCGACTCTTTCAATAGGTCCGCTGCCCAAGGTACACGTCATATATACTTACGTAATAGGTATATTAAACGTTTTCTACGCTCTGGACAAACGATACTTTGATAAAGCTATAATAGAAAATATCGATACAGTTAAAATAAATAACACCTAATACACGGGTACAAAAAGCCGGGTTCACAAAATTACATTTCCTTGAACGCCCATTTTACTTTCACGCAATATCATATATAGCGTACAATTTGAATTTGAACTTGAACTTGCATGCGTATCGTGGCGGATTGGACAATTTTGTTCTTGCACACATAAAATAACGAATGCGAGAAAAAGCAACAAAATATATTGTACGAAATACGCGAACTCGGCTATACGAAATAAATAATTATGTAACATCGCACGCGTTTTGCCGCTTTTTCTCCTCGTTCCGGTTCGGCTTGTTAATGATTTTTATAACAGTATACCTAAACGACTTAACATATCTCTACATTATACTATCATAATGTAGCACCTATACAGGTTAACAACTATATTAACAAATGACGATTTTATTGTGTTCGTGTCCAGTAAATAACTACTACGATGGTGCCATATCGTTGCCGTTCCGGCAGCTGGTTATTTTCCACATTGGTGGCGGCGTTGCTCGTGTGCGTGCCGGTCGCAGGAATGATGGAAGTCGAGTACAGCTGGGTGTACGTGGACTATACATTCGCCAGTCCCAATCACAGGGAATCGGCCATCAACTCCGGGAAGTTCATTCCTGAAAACTGCGTCATACTGGACGTGGACAGATTTCAAGGTGAATATAATATTTATATACCTATTATATTATAATCATCAGGGTTGTCTTGACTACATCGTATTGGAAACCTCCGTGTAGGAATCTATTTATTTAACAGCTCGCCTTCGCGGTCTATAGTCTATCTGACTGAATTTGTTAGGGGCCAAAACTTAGCAAACGATCCATTTTTGAGATGGATACTAAAGCGTATACTTTCGATTATTTTTATTTTTTTTTATTTGAGATTCTGAGTGGAGCGATAAATTGATTTTACAATGATGTGTGTGTTTTTTTTTTTTAATTTTATTTTTTGTGTCTGTCATCATTACCTTTTGGGGCACCTTTTTTCTTCAACAAAATCTTTTCTGATAGGAAAGTGAATCTAGTTGGTACTTTGGGGAATCAAAAGTAAAAAATTCTTAATAGTTTTCAAATGCGCAGGGAAAACAAAAGAAAAATTAAGAAAAAACGGGAATATTTACGCAAAATCGGTTTTCGAAAAAATGAATTTTGGTTTTTGGTGTAACTCTAAATGTATGTTCATGAAATTTTCTCTGGTTATTAATATTAGCATTTTCTAGACACGGTACAATTTTCAAAATATTTTGATTTATCTTGAATCGTTTACGGACATATTCAGTTTCCAATTGTTTGAGTTTTTTTTTTCTATGAATGTCAATGCAATTTTATTCGTTGGGTAAAAAAACTTGAAAATTTAATAAAATACTCCTGATATATCGTTACAATAGTAGTTGAAAAATACTAAAACTTAATTGGCATAGTTTTTTTTCATAAGTATTTAAAATTCGATTTTTTACAACATTTATCAAATTTAAAATTTAAAAAATGATTTTGTAGTGTAAATTTATAAAATGTTAAACTTTTATAGCTAAGGATTGAAAATTTAAAACAAGGTTCCACGTAAGTAGGTTATTCCGTAGATAAAAAATATATTATTTTAGCCTGATTTTTTACTACCAAATAAATGTTATAACTGCTTGTTGATTAAATTCCAACAATGTAATACGAATACATAGCTCTTATTTAATAAATTTCGGTAGTCAAGATAACCCGGATGATTTTAACAGGTAGTCCTGGAATTATTTCGTTAGTAGAGATAACACGGTTGTGTACCTAAGGTAGTCGAAATAACCCGAAGGTTAGGTTAGGAAGTACCCGTATTTGTTACGACACTTATTTTTGTGTCAGTTAAACCACCCAAATAATCAAGGTAGAATAGTTTTCATACAACACAATGACTGAATAGTGTACTATTTACAAAAACATGTTGATATCACCCGTATAGACTGTTGCGCAAAAGAATACCTGAATACGGAAAACAATAATACCTACCTAGTTAAATGGTATATGACGTATATAGATTATAGGTATTTAGTATATAGGAAATTATATTATATTACTTATACATATAGTTACAGTATTGAGTATATAATATGTATATGGTTTTGTTTAGTTTTGTCAACATTATTTTATTAATATATTAAAAATGAGCAAAAAAAAACCGTCAAGCTACTTGACTCAAATAGATAACGCTCTACTATATTACACGAAGGGTCGAAGTGCATATACTGTTCTAGTCATTGAGTAAATCACTATAATTCAGCCATGTAGGCATGTCTAACTCAAAGTATCAACACAGCCAAAAATATTGAATAGCTACTACATGCGGGTCGAACATAAAAAAAAATAAAAAAAAAATAATATTTTTTACAAATTTTTAATTTTATTCATCAGAAACATAACAAACAGGTACAATTAAATTTATTATTTAAATCACAAAAAAAATCATATCAATAATATTTATTTTTTTTTTTGATGTTTACGATATTTGACATTTCTTTTCTGCTACAGATTTTTCTTGTAATCCTTGGTATATATATTATATACCTATGTATATTGTAAAATGTGTAATATGTGTTGATTTCAGGCTTCACCGTAGCTGAAATGTATATATATATTTTTTTAAATCACTAATCCGTGTTATATTATATTATAGGCACGCGCACCAATACCGTTTATTTTAAAATTAGTTCAGTCGTTCAGTGGGTAGCGCGAACAATTACAGGTCACAGTAAATACACAACATATAAATAGGTATCTATAGACATTAGGTATTATATTATTTCCATTACCATCGAAAAAAATCTGTTTACTTAATTTTATTTCTTATGCGTATCAATATTCACCGGTACCTATACCATAAGTAATTTTTCAATCTTTGTTTTATTGAGAAAAAAATCTATTTTGTCACGCAAAAATAAAGTAATCGCTATTGTTATCGTATTATTATTATCATTAATATTTGTCACGTAATATAAAATGTTTTTGATATATACTCTATTTATAATTGCAGCGAATTCTGAAATTTTTAAAATTATAATTAATTCTGGATTTTATCTATATATTTAATATTATATATAAATATTAATATCTGTCTGTCTGTACGTCTTTTATGCATCCCTAAACGGTTGGACCAATTTACATGATATTATTTGTGTGTGTTTGAGTGGTTCCCCGGATGATTAAGATCTACAATTGGACCCAGTCCAACCCGGGGAGGTGCTCAAACAGGGATTTTGAAATTTACGTTGGAAATTTTTGTTTATAAATGGTTGCTATTGGTTAAAGGAGAAATAACTGTAGTAGAAATTAGTATATTTTTTTTTGTATATTGGTTGCTATTGGTTAATTGGGCAAATCAGGTACAAGCATGGAATATTCACACATGTGCAACTCCATAAAAAAATATATTAGATGTTTCTTTAATTATAAATAATTATATGATTATTATGATTAACATAAAATAATTCATGGTATAAAGCGTTATTCTTTGATAACGTAACAAATTTTTTATTAATGCCAATAGTATATGTAAATAATTTCAAACTTTTCACTTTCTCTTCTGACTTAGGTCCCTCTGAAGAAAAATTATACTTCAATATGGGTTCGAATTCTAATTCCGCTGTTATGAAACAACGAGTGTTTGTAACGGTTCCTCGTATCAAGCCAGGAAATCCTGCATCGATCGCAGAAATAGTTCCAGGAGATCGCCCAAGTTCCGTACTATTAGCGCCGTACCCGAATTGGAAAGCTAATACTATTTCGGAAGACATGATCAATTGCGACGATACGATTGTTTCAGTATTTAGAACCAAAGTGAGTAAACAATATCAACTAAAGTATAAAAATGACAAAATTAATTCATACACACGTATTTAGATTGACTATCTCGGTCGATTTTGGGTTGTTGATGTCGGTACATTGGACCAATTTGAGATGACAGCTCGCTCCGTGTGCCCCCCAAAACTTTTGATATTTGACTTGAAAAATGGTGATAGAGTTATAAGTAAGTCTGAATAAATAATAATATTATAAAGTCTGAGAATACTCTATTATCATTTTTTTTTTTCAATTCACTGACGTCTTTAATTTTGTCTCGTTATCATTGTTATAGAAACATATAAATTTCCATCGTCACAGGTAAAAGACGTTTCGTTGTTTACTAACATCGAAGTCGATATCAGAGATTCAAAGGGCCGTAATACATTTGCTTACATAACCGATACTACTGCGTATAAGCTTGTTGTGTATGATTTTAAAAATGACGAAAGTTGGGTGATAGATCAAGCATACTTCTACCCGTACCCGAATAAGGCTCATTTTAAAATTAAAGGAGTTAACTTCGACTTAATGGATGGAATATTAGGATTGGCGTTAGGTAATATATTTGGCATAGTAATTAGTGAGTACCTATAAAATATGATCAGAAATGCCATTGTTTAGGTCCTATAATAAAAAACGATCGAAAATTGTATTTCCACGCATTCGCTAGTGTCAGAGAATCGTGGGTGAACACCAACACATTACAAAATAAATCGTTGTTTCAAAATGGTTTAATCGACGGTTCCGGTACATTCTTTTTATCTTCGGAAGTTAGAGAAACCCAATCTAGTGTTCAAGTGATGACTGACAATGGAGTACTTATATACGCATCAATGGACAATAGTTTGGGTTGTTGGAACACCCAGGACCCATTTACAACTAAATATATTCACACGATTTATAAGGTACCTATAAAATAACTACCTACTTGCATAAAATTAATTTAATTTACAGTTAATACTATAATGTGGTATGTTTCTATATTTTGTATTAAATTAAGTTGTATTAGTTTATTTTAATTAAGTTGTTAAGCTTTGTAAATTATGCTAATTTTTAAATTGATAGGGTCATTATATAATTTGATAAGAGTGTATTTATGGATCATCGGCTACTGCAAATTCCTCAGAGTGGTAGGTAACTGGTAAGTTTAGTTTTGTGGAGGACAAAATAAGTTAAACCTCAGGTTAGCAATAGATTTCGGAAATATGACTCATTTGGAAGATGGCTAATGGCTATTACGCATCTACCCAAAATGTTAATTATATTAATTATAAACTCATAAAATAAAATAAAAAGTATTCTTGTAGATATAATAATTCCATTTCTTCACTGTTTGTTTATTAAACTGCTAATAAAAAATCCTAGATTATTTGTTTCAAAAGTTGTTTCTTATTACAAACCAGAAAAATAACAAATTATTGAAACTATACAAATTATCCTCTCTCCACTCTGAATCTAAAAATACTAGTAGTATATTTCACAATATTTAATTCAACAAAATTGTGTAGTCAAAGCTCAGAGGGGGCAAAACGTTTTATTAATTTTTTTTTCTAGTAAGACTAAGATCTAAATCTAATTTGTGTTTTAAGTAAAACTAAAAAACAATTTTAAAGAGAGTAGATAAAATAATAATACTAATAAGAATTTGCTGAGTATTTAATGTAAAATCCAAATTTATAATCATATACATTTGTAATTTTTTAGAGTGACGAAGATTTTCAATTTCCCAGTGGCATGAAAATTGTGGGTGACAAAGTATGGGCAGTGTCAAGTCAACTTCAAAATCATTTCACGACTATGGTCACTAATCGTAAATCGGTCAAGTACAGGGTGCTGGTTGGTCGAGTTGACGAATTGATAAAACGCACAGGATGCGATAAGAGGTCGGCATTTGTCGATATAAAAATGCCATCTACTAATGTACAGATTCTTGATCCTTCAAAAGATCGCTTAGTATTTAGTGGTAAAAGAAAGTAAATACGGTAAAAGGGACGCTTGCTTCAATATTTGTTTAAAAGAATTAAAAATGTAATGTATAATAATATAATATATTAGTTGACGTAGTTTCACACTTTAATTTGTGATTATAGTGAACAATTGGTAAATGATTACATGCATATTTGCACAAAATTATTTAACCTTGACACGATTATGTATCTAAATGAACTACATTTTTTAGTAGAATTTATTTAATAACTCACAAACCTTAAAATGTTTCAAGGACTAACAAATTATTCTCAGGTGCCAATAAATAAGTTATATGAACGTTTATAGTCTTTGTTATTTATAAATTATAATCAATATATTGTATATATTCAATTTATTTAAAATATTTTTCTGTAAATATAATAATTGTATTGCAGTTAATGTGTATTTTTGTAAAAAAAAAAAAATGCTTCACATTTGTGGATTGGTTTCTCTTGCTGCGGTAATTTGATAATCCTTTCATCGTTAGAACCTACAACGACAGGTACATAATCTGGTTAATATTCATTATTTTTTTCAATAGGACAAGATTCGACGACGATAACGACGAGTTCCTAGTCGAATCGTTTGACGATAACATATTGCATGAATGGCGTACGGTACCAGACACGGAACCATGGAGCTATTCAAGAATGTCCAGAGTGTTCGAAGACAAAAATGGCGCACAGCAGACACCCGTCAAGTCGTTGGTATTAACTGGTAACGTAAACGTACACAGTCGTCACAGTAACTCGGCGTCGTTGTCCTACGATTGCCGTATGATCAACGGTCAACTGAAAAACCGCGACTGTTTGGGCAAGTCTCGTCGGAGGACCCGGGTGAGGCGCGGTCCAGGTTCTCTAAGGTGACATCGTTTATAGTTACCTGTTGCCTGTGGCCTGTGCAGACCATTGTGACATACAAGACGCGAAACGGCTCATATCCATTTCCAGAAGAAATTTATAACCAACTTCTGCGTTATGGTTTTTTTTTTCTTTAATGTATAAAATATAAATTAAACCACACATAACCTCATAGGTCGTAATCATAAACAATACATATGTTACGATCTTCAGTTTGAATATATTTAGTGATCGCGATTGCGCAACGCATATACCTATATAGCGGAAGTAGTATATCACGCGTTGTCTCTAGGCGCTCATTAATAGGTATAGGTATATAATTAGTTACGTTCGTATAAGTATGCATTAAGTTAAAGACATGAGTAAATGTGTACTGAAGAATACATTGTACATTCTAAATGTGATTAGAGCGTGTCCGTAAACCATTTTAAGAAATCTGGGTGTTTGTAGACGATGAGAAATAATTTTGCAATTATTTACACATATTACCTATATTATATATAATATATCGTATAGGATAAACGTAATTAATACAACCGAGCCTAATTAGAATTTTTATAATAAATTAAAAATTATTTTTTAATATTCAAAATAACTTACAGTTTTTAATAATTTCGATTTTTGTATACTTTGATATAACTATATTAACTATAATAACTGGTATCATCTATATGAATCTAAAATATATCCATAAAATAGATACAATGATTTATTACAATACTCTATAGGTAGTTATGCTGTAGGTATGCCTGTATTCCTTAGATAATTGTATTATCATTACATAACATTAATTAATAATATTTGTGATTTGTGAGAAGTTTCAAACTGTTTGTTATTTAATACAGAAATTAACAACTACAAGTCACAACATAATATTTTTCACAGAAATATCATACAAAAACCATAACAGTTAACTCGTAAGGTTAGATAAAATATTATTCATTATAAGTTATAAATCATTACTAATTTCTAAATATGTTTACCTATAAGCTATAGTAAATATTAAGTTAAAATTTGAATTGTAAATAAATAGCAGGTAGGTAAAATATATTATAATCATACAACATAATGCTCAATGATCATTAATTAAACAGTACAAAGTACAAACAAATATTATTTAATAGCTATAATTTTAAACATTTATACCGACCAAATTATAAATTTAAGCTTAACACTTGAGTATCATAAATAATCTAACTAAATCTTTTACTAAAAAAACTATGTACAATTTTAAACAGTACCTATGTACCATGTTTTCATATAATTACTTAAGTAATTTAAAATATAAGAATATGTGTCATATATTATTTGTACGTTCTACTTACATTTAAATTGTATTACAGATGTATTATTATTAGTTTATTATATGTTTTCATATAATAATTTACGACCAGAAACTTTTTAATTTAATTTCTTATACAATCCACATGACCTATAATTTACTTCATAGTTCATTATATTATAGAATAATACGTACCTAAATACTCATCACTTGTTACCTACACGTATAGTCATTAGTTATTAGTTTATTACTTATTATACTTATTGGCTTTTGCTATTGTGAATAAAATATATTTTTATCTTTAATTTTAAATAAATATTTCAAAATGAATATTTTGTACATACTATTACATAATATATGTAATAAATTATAAAAGTACTCAAAGTATACAAGTTAATCTTTCATTCTAAAATATATTTTTTGAAAACATTTTGCTGGATAGGGTGTGTGAACCTGCAAATTTCCCTACCTATACGTGTGTAAGAGCATATTAGGTCACTGGAAGGCATTGCGTTTTAAAGCTTGTATGACGAATCTAAAAAGGTTATAATGATAAATAATTTTACTTGTGACATGTGTGTTGTATTTTTATTTATTTAAAAATTAATGAAGATAATGGGCCACATTCAATATGTTTGTGATGGTTTGAGGTGGGATGCACCAGTTCAAAATGTATGGGTAATATAATGTGTATTAAATATGAGTTTATACAACTCAAAGTTATTTAAAGTATATAATAAAAAAAAAAAATTAGCCATATTTAAAATAATAAATATGTTTGAAGTCATGATTGAATCTTTGATTTTGTTATAATAAAATAACATTCGTATTTACTATTTACATATTATAGTAACAAACATAAAATACATATAATATTATATTTATGTATACAATAGTAATTAATATTATAGTAGGTATATTAGTATATTATTTATACCTACCTCCATACAATAATATAACATATATATATGTACCTATTTAGGTAGGTACTGTATTAGGTCTATTTAGTATAAGATATATAGTACCTATAGGCTAAAATCAATACCTATCTCAAATTAATATTTATTGTATGAAATCATTATGAGTAGGCTCATAAATGCAAATAATACAAATTTAAAATGTACCTATATGATTAAAGTTGGAATAAATTTAACACTCATAAATTACCGCTCCAATTGTGCATACTTCCTACAGTTATTACTTATAAGCAATGTTATTAGTACTTATCACCGTGTTTTTAGATAATGGTGTTGAAATAATTTTTAGGTACTGTAATGTTTTAACAATGATTATTATAATTAAGTGTACTTTATAATATTATAGTAAGTATAGGTATTTACTTCTAAAAATTTAGATATGACTGGATTTAAGAGGTTTGAATAGCCTGGAATAACCTGTAACGGACCTTTTTTTATTTTCCTTATTAACTCTTTTTTCCAATCCATTATCTTGTTTAACCAGATTGTTATTCTAAATTTGACGCACACGATGCCGCTTCAAAATGTTGTAAATAATATGTTGTGTTAAGTTGATACAATAGCCACGAGACATGGTATTAATATTTAGTGGGCATTGAAAGAATCACCAATGTTTCAACAATAAAAATTAAAGTAAAATGAGTAATGCTATGTAGTTTATCAGTTTTTGTCTTTTTGATTATAACTAAAAATATTTATCATCTACATTCGGACATTCCACATGGTTATTTGTTTGAGTCAAACCTCGCTTTATCTGCGCCCAACCGTTTTGTATGACTTTTGGTGGTACAATACAGCTTACAAGTTCATGTTTCCGTACTTCACCCTCTCTCGTCAATATCGGCAGATCACTCCGCAAATATCTACATGACAGATACAGAGATAGAAACTTTGCTCAGATTAACTGATCGTTAGTCTTCTGCGTTTGAAATGTTTACATGAAATGCGATACTATAACCTAAATTGTTACATGGATATTGAATAACAATATAACAATATAAGACGACTATATGTAACAATACCAATTGATTAGTTGGTACCTACAACAGGTATTTTGTAGTAATATAACCTTCTTTACTACTACCCCCTTATTAGTCAATAATTATATATAATATAAATAAGTATCTACTTTAGGTGTAAAAAATAAATTTCAAAATATTCTGTTGAATTAATTTGTTATTATACATATTCAAGGAACAAGGACTGAGGAATTATTAAGTTGATTTTACAAATTTACAATGATGTAACATGGGTTACATCCATAGTACCTAACCTAACCTAACCCATATAAGAGGAAGGCCAAGTCAGTCTTATATGAAGGAAATCATGTTAGGTTTAGATAAAGGAACTTACAAAGAATTGAAAAAAGTTGCTATAGATAGTGAGGAGTGGAAGAACATTTAATTAATAAACCAATATACGGATTGAATAAAAAAACAATGATGTGCATTTTGTTTTATGTCTGTCATTATGTTGTTTAGGAGCGGAAAGTATTAGTTATAATCATACCTTAGTATAAGGTCTATGGTTATAATATATCAAAAGTAAAATATGGTAAAAAAGCCTAAGTACTTAGGTGTTTCAACATTAAATTAAAGAGTAATACATATATATGATTAGTTTAAGTGGTTATATAGTTACCTAGCTACTTCTTGAGCAACTTGAAAAGCTTGTATAATATAAAATAAGTTCCTTACCTACTAAATGAAATCTAAGTAATTCGCGGAAAAATTATATGTGCATATTATACTATATTACCTATATTTATTTAAAATTGGATAAACGTTAAGCAAAAGTAGGCTAATAACGTTCTACGTCGACAACCTATTCACAAATATTAAAAAAAACCTATATATTTAAGTACCTAGGCACAAATCCTAAATAAATAATAATTGTATTAAAGCGGTAATAATTCGTATAATATATACTTTATATAGGTACCTGCTACCTATTCAAAGAAAATATCAAACTCTATAATTCAATAATTTAATATAATTTAATTTTGGTACATCAAAACAAGATTATTATTTTAGTCGATTATATTATAAGCTTAATTTTTTACTGGTGTTTCGAAAAATATAATGCTCTTTCTCATCAAACAAGAGAAAGTATTGTCACAAATAATTATATATTTAAAAAAAAATCTTAAGGTAGGTACATCATAAGCAGTATATTTATTTAGATTAACAAAACATTGATTTTACGTATCCTAATAATATAATTATGGATAATACCATTGATAATCAATGATAATACTTAATGAGGAGAGAATTTAGAGTAATTTTCTTAACGAACGAGTTCGCTTACAAAAGACATTATAGTATAATAGAGAGCTGATGTTCGACTATCAAGGTAAAATAAATGATGAGCATTGAGCTTTAAAAGACACAATAATAGGATGACCAGTTACTACCTAATACTGTAATAGTATGTGACTTGTGTAGGTGGTTGATATAGTGCGGTAAGCTAGGAACCATTGTTGTTAGGCAGTACCTACCTATAGTATCTTCAATTATAAGTTTGTCTGTCTGGTACGTGTAACCACTAAAATACCTGAATACCATTCTGTGAATAAGGATAACTGCACTTTTTATGGTTAAACTCACCTACCAAAATAAACTATTACTGTGGATAATATTTTGTTTATATGTTCATAAACAATATATTCTCTTGATAGAGAGCCTAATACCTATCAATGACTATTATATGGTTAAAATGTTATAAAACAGCAATAGTTATTCAATAATCATTAGAAAGGCCAAGTGATATTTTACTAAAATAGATTATAAGAGAATATTAGAAAGGAGTAGTAACTTTATCAAGATAGAATAATTTGAAAGGAATAATAGAGTATCTGAAAAGTACAAAATCATACTTCAAGAATTCCAAACAATCTATACAATAAGTATATGATTACACAACTATATAAGAAATTCAATAATATTCATGACAACTAAAATATATAGTTTAAATAAATTAAATTGAAATGTTAATAAAAGTTAACTGTTTGGATAAGATTATATACTTTCTATTCTTATAAAAAAAGTTGAATATATTTTACTGGACTAATTTTCTTATGGAATTAGGAGCATATAGCATTATATTATTATTATGAACGATATGTAATAATAGGTGCGGTCAGTGCACCTATATAAAGTGGTGCATTATTCATTGGCTTCATACAATCATACTAGTTGCTTCCTAAAGGATGACCGTATAATTTAGAACGTTTATTACCTTTTTGGCCGCACGATTTATTACATTTAAAATTTTTAAATATTACAACGAAATACCCGTAGCTCAAAAAAAAAAAATACAGTAATATTTAGCACGACATTTTATACAACGGTGCTATATATATCAGTGTCATTGTCATACCTAGGTATCTGTATTACCTACATGGACAAATTTAAAAATCAAATCTTTTTTATTGGTTCTTAATTTTTATAACTGGAAACAGTCATTATTTTATGAACGACTAATACCTAATTCAACTAGATAAAACATTTGTCTTAATTTATGTGTGTAGGTTATAAAATGTATAGGTATATGTCATATACAAAAATGTACAAAATATAAAAAAAAAAATTTTCAAAAATATTTAATCACAATTTTATTTTATAGTTATGTTAAAATCAAATTTAGTCGAAATTAGACAAATATCCATTTTATGCGAAGAATCACGATTTCAGTTATTTTGTTGTAGTTTAAAATTATTATTTGTGGGAATGTGATTGAGGCTTTTAACGTATATTATTATATTTTACACACACGAATACACGAAGACATTTTAACTTTTCAGATGCAACATTTTCGACAAAAATTAGTTCAACCTATACCATATTGCTAATTGTAAAATGAATTACTTTAATATCAATATCGCCAATATCATATAACATATTTAGTTTTGTAGGCTGACCGCTGAATGACCGTATTCGCTCAGAATCGGTTTTCTAATTCAATGGTTTACATTGAATTAAATTTTAACACATACACTATAGTGACTTACCCAATGACGAGGTACATTTGACACCGATGCAGTATAGCAGAGCGGTTACCCACTTTCCACATTTTGTGTTGTATTGTACTAGTGTGATTGGCGTGGCCATGGGGGGTTAGGGTTTGCTCCTTGGCATTTTTTTTTTATGGATATCATCGAATTTGTTGATATTATATTATTTGACTGCGTTGCATAATATTTTGCGATAATTCACAATTCAAGTTTGATTTCAAGACTTGTAATATTTATAAATTATATTTGTAATGATAAAATAATAAATAACTACTTTTAGATAGATTTATAACCTCTTAATATCTATCAAGGATTATTTTCATATATATATCATCTATAATATTTAGATGAAGTTTCCCCTCTATTAGTCCTATCAGCTTAAAAATACCACCAAATAATTGAAAATTTGATTTTAGCATTTCCAAATCAATATATTGTTATATATTCTTGTGAATTGTACAAGTTTTTCCCAATTAAATATTAGAAAAATTATTGATCTGAAAATTCTAAAAACTAATTTGCAACTATTTGTCATAAATTCAAAAACCTATACATATTTTAATGATTACATTTTAATAGCGGGAAAACGTTTTTTAACATCCACATTTCAAGAGAAGAAAGGGAGTGGACACGATTTTAAAATATTTTAAACATTGACAATATTTAATTAATTTTAAAACGCTACAACAGACAGTTTTATTCTGTCATTCATTTAGACAAATATTAGAAACTGTTGTGTTTAAATGTATAATACAATACTATTATGTATTAATGTATTATGTAATATGTACACAGGATAGAAACATTGTAGTGAATATAGTGATATTTTGATATATAATTTATATACTCTTAGAATTATTTTATTTTCAAGACGTAACCATATCATGACGTGGCGATTTCAAAATAATTTAAATTAATAACTTCATTTTAACTATAGGTACAAATACAAATACGTACCTAACAATGTTTTGTCGTCATTGGTATTTGGTAACTTTTTTTTTTAAATATTTTACTTGAATGAAAAACTATTATTTTCAGTTTAAATAAAACCTGTGTGTTTTCAAATTGCTTATACATTAATTGTTATATAATACTAATTGACATTTATTTTTAAAAATATATCATATACAAAACATCATAAAACCAATAAGTGAATAACTATTAAGCTATTATATATACGTTTTACCTACCTGATCGAATTCTTCGTTCCATCCATTATGTACAATAGGCATCTATTTTATTGTAATCGTAATGATTTACGAACAACTGCAGTAGGTATATACTATTATGATAACTATAGGTATAACAATCTAAAAAATGTATACATTTAAAAATATGTTAACTCTTCTATCATAAAAAATGTATTATTAATTATATAATAATATACTTTATACGTTATTTTCGGGTATGTCACCCGAAAGCTTAAACTAAATCAATATTTTGATCTATTAACAATATTCCATAAAAGTAATTATGAAGTCATATTATGCCAATCGACTCATCTTGCAAAGTAATTTTAATCTATTAATCTGTGATTTAAGACAAACCCGTTCTATTGAATCTAACATTACGTTTTTGTTTAGGTCATTTAAGATTTTTAAAAAACATACATACTATTTGTATGGTTTATACTTTATACAGTACAGTTTTGTATAATATATTGGATATCGCATGTTATTGCTAGATTCAAACAAAGTGAGGTAGGTACAATGAATGTAGTGTGTGATTGTACTATACGGCATAATGCTTACTCACCATAAATCCATTATAGATATTATTATGTACATGAAGTTTTCATACCATTAAAATGTAGTCATCAAAAATATATAGTAAATAATAAAATAATATAAATGTATAAGTTTTATATTGCTTATAATACTGGGTTTAAATTTATAATATTAAAAATAATACACATGGGGCCTAGATAACATTTTTACCATTCAATTTAAAAATTATATGTTCATTAATAATGCAATATTAAAAACACCAGAGTAAAATTAATGATTCTGAACTTATAATTTGGTATGTTATTTGGTAGCAAAACGGAAACAACAGATATATGACGCTCAGTGGCGTAGCTATCATAGAGTAAATTGGGGCAGTGCAACGTGGCCCCACAATATTACGCGTGTACATTTCGAATTTCCACAAAGATAATATTAGTTAAGGTGGAGGCTATTTTATTTACTACCCCGGAGCCCTTTTCCATCTATAGCTACGCCACTGATGACGGGTATAGTGTCTTCTAAACAAATTAATTAAAATTCTAATGCCTTTATCTAGGTCCTAGACTCCTAGCAAATGTTATCAGACATAATAGTGTTGTAATAGAATATACTTTTAACAGTTATTATTTGAGTACTTAAATAATGACTTAATAATTTACTATTTTATTCCTTCTCAAATTATATAACCCAGTTACTAAATAAGTTGGTATATTTTATTACATACTTATATTTGTTAGGTTTTTATCTACATGGCTACATAAAACATGTTCATAAGTTTATAACTTATGTAGTTATATAGGTACGTAATATTTGTTAGTTATGACTTATGAAATATGTACATTTATAAAAAAATTAATAGTTACTTAATGCTTATTATTATTATAGAACCCTAACGTCCTAGAATCCTAACAAATGCATGGTACGTCACTTATGTTATATTTTTTACAAAATATTATAATATTTTATGATTATATATATTATATAGGCACAATTTATTAGAGATTTGGTGATAGTTTCCCAACCTATTTCTTCCAAAAATAATTACCGTCCTCGACTATTATTTTTCTATGTCTCATTTTTGGAAAAAAATGATCCTGTACTTCTTATATATATTCTGCCCTTATATAGAAAACTCAACTACCCTCGTGCAGTCTTAAATGTAACATTTGAATATCGTTAAAATGATTTAAATCCATCATAATAACCTAACAATTATAGAAACAGGTAACCTCGGGAATAAAATAGAGTCCAATAACTCCAAAGTAGACTTTAGTTAAAAGTTATAACTTATAAGTATTTTCAAGAAAATTATATGATCTTGTCATCAAGTCATTGATTTAAGACCTTATGTATACGTCATGCAATATACACAATGTTATGTTACATTGATACATTTGAATGATAAGTGTTAAATTGATCTTAAATATTTGCGTTTTATTTTACATAATATACAGGTATATTATACCAATTACCAACCTTTAAGTTTTTACTTTATTTTTTTATTGCTGAAATCGTGGACTGGACGTCCACCAGGACTTATCTCTGGATTGTATTACTTCACATTTTATAGTAAATATGATATTTTTCCATCTTCACGGGTCCGCCTGAGACCGTTGTACTCGTGTCTCGTTTGCCCACTTGATCTCCTTCTGTAGCATCGTTGTTTCCTAGACGTGAGTGATCATCTGCAATCACTTTCCTCTGCTACCTTCTACAATATTGTCTACGTCAACTTCGTCTATCGGCTATCGCCAATACTATTAGCCACCGCACCGCTCCCATGCATTGCAATCCATTACCGTGTGAGTCATCCAATGGTGTAACACAACAGTCGCATTATGTGTCCTCGCCCTCCCTATTTTTATAGACATTTGTGTCCGCCATCATATCTTTAGTCAAATGAAATTACATCCTCGTGTCTCCTCGTGACGCCCATGCTTTTAGACTGCGAAATTCTTTGAATGCTTATGAACAATATGAACGTGATCAATTGATAACGTAGCTTATTATATGCTTAGGTAGCAATATTGTATTAAATCAAAGAATAGGAAGTATATTATAATATATACAATATACAAAATTAATATTATTTAGCCCAATAACGCGTTGTGTTTTACGTGCGTGCTCTACACTATTTGTATAGGTATCTATAAATTACATTAAATCGCTCTTAGGTTGACATCTTAATATCTTATAATAACCAATAACGATCTATATATAAATCGAGACCATACAAAATAAATTATGAATATTATTGTTACCAGGAGCGGCTCCAGAGACATGGTTGGGGGGACTAAGTCATAATTGTCAGAAAATGTCGATACTTTAAAATGATTTTTTTTTTGTACTTTTGTTGTTAACATTATACAATTGTTTAGAAATGCAGCTTGAGGGGGCACGGCCCCTAGCCTCCCCTGGAACCTGGGTCCACGGCCCCTATGCCCTCCTGGAGCCACCCCTGATTGATACTTACTGTTGATATATTAATTATCGTTGACCCAAATGTATTCATTTGCAGGGCACCTATATTACAAAACCACCGGTTTTTTTTTTTGAATTTATTCGCATAATTCTTTTTTCAAATTAATTTAGACTACTGAACATGAAGCTTTTTATTCAACTATCATGGATTTTAAGATCTGCTGTATTGTATATCCTAGTCGTCAGTCGGGGAATACTTAACACGATTGCGTGGAACGCTGCGGTGGCGACGACGACGACGTCGTCTGCTACAACCTGGTGACCATTGTTGTGCATGATTGAGTGAAACCATTATTGTTATTATTATTATTATTATTAATGCACGTTCGCCGTTTGGACCGTTCAGTACTTCAGTCACTGATTTGACTCCAACACCGCGTTAACGTCTCTCATGCGAATCAGAATCGACTGATAAACATTAGATACTCCGACGTGTTCTCCAAGAGTCATAGTATACGCTTACTATACCTACCTACACGATACAACACATATATAACGGTTGTCGTTTTGTGGATTTGTCACAAACTTTCAGTAAGTCCTATACACATGTATACTATTGTTAATAAACTCAAATAGTAGGATTAAAAAAAAATAATTTCAATTCATGCACATCATAAAGCATAATACCTATGCATTGTATAAAGAACATTTTTTTTTAAATTCAAACATTTATCATATTTTTTGTAACTTTTTCAATTTTTAATTTCATAAACAATAATAAATACTGCATATATTTTATACTTGTTAGTTGTTTCTTGTAATTCATAATAATTATTCAGAAGACACCTTTTATTAATTCAAATACGTATCTTAACGGTCAAGGAATGAAAATGTGCAATTCGATTAAATTACATACATGTTATGTATAAAATATTGTATGATAAAAATCATATTTTTCTTAATCTTAAATAATGTATATTTTTTAAAAACACTGAAATCACACAAGTGTATATGAATCTATTATAGCTTTTAATTTCATCAATTAGGTGGTAATTATAAAAATAATTAAAATATTTACCCACATAAATAAGGAACGTATATTATCTATGTGGTACGTTGCACCAAATAAGTTTTTATTTGTATTTTCATTATTTCCATAAAAACATGTACCAATATTTGTTTAACCACAATAATTTTATTTACTAGGAAATAATTTTCCTTACAAAGATTAAATTTGTATATTTATGTATACGTGTACGGTGTACCCGTATATCTGTAAAGTACTATTTGTACACATTTAACAAACGTTTAAAATAACACACCGATTCGCTCCAGTAAGTATTACCGCAATAGAATTTGATATTACGACAATAATTATTGACAGTAACTTGACTACCTACTTATGCTACTAAATACAAAAGACGTAACCTACATTAAACATAGTTTAATTTATTTTAGTAATTAAAAAAAGGTTTATTTTAAAATTATTTTATATTAATTTAATTAATATTATTATTAATATTTAAACAGTTTGTTGTTCTGTGCCTATATTTTGTAATTTGATTTTAATACCTATAATTTTGTAAAATATCAAAATATATATTATGCTTAATGTATTTTATTTTCACAGTATATTTTCTTAAGCAAATTCAAATTAAATACTACAAATATTATAGGCAATCAATATAAATTATATCGAATTACTGTATGTTATTTAGATGGGTCACGACCAACCTCACTCATACGTGTGGCCTACAGACTATAACTGGATGAAACCACAGCATCATGCTGAAGTTTCAACAGTAAGTCAAGTAAACTTCCCAGTGTCATCAACAGGTAAAGATTCAAAATCCATTAAATTAATCGCTTCCGCGCATTGCGGCCCTGAACGTAGATAAAACTAATTTTGTTTTAAATAAAGTAAAAGGGAAAAGTGTTTCTCTTGATACCAAAACGGTCAGATAATAAGCAACTATTGGTAATTTTTAACAAATCTACCGTGAAAAAACTCTTACAGTTATTAACTACCATATTATAACACTCAGAGCTAATGTAAAATACAATAGATTCGGTTAAACTTCAAGAAAATATCATAAAAACATAATCATGTCAATATTTTCATGAAAGAAATTACCAAATAATTTTTATTTTATTTTATGTTTAGTATATTTATTGTCAAAAGTTAAACGAACATTGTAATTTTGACTTTAATCTTCTAATCTAGCTATATAAATATTTTATTTTTTCCGTCAAATCGGTTAACCACTAATGTATAGATATTAATAATAATTATTATTATTCTATTTTAATTTTAAAAATAATGTATTATTTCAGAAGTTCTGGTGCCATGGCTATTATCTATGTGGATGATGGGAAATAAGACTCCTGTGGACTACCCTAAACGTAAAGTTGTGAAAAAACCAAACAGAAAAGGTCGGAACGAAAACACGGGATTTAAAGATCGTTTTACGTGGGGCCAAATTGATCTGGAATATCCCAATCAAGGTTCTAAACAGATGGCTATCGATACCGGTGAATTTATACCAGTTAACAACCTGCTGTTGGGGCTGGAAGTGTGGAAGAACAAGATGTTTTTAAGTCTGCCACAATGGAGACCAGGAATACCAGTAACGTTGGCGTACGTGAATTTGAATAGTTACACCAAGTCCCCAATACTGAAGCCATATCCATCGTGGAAATGGTAATTTGTTTTTTATCTTCTGTTCACGGTGGTAATAATTGACAACCACGATTCGGTCTGGTGGTTCAAAATTATAACGAACAACGTAAAACCGTAATCGTATCTCATCAATTTCTAGGTACGCTAATAATATGAACCGCTGTCATGGTTTGGTGTCCGTGTTCCGGATGGAAGTGGACAAGTGTGACCGACTATGGGTGTTAGATACAGGCGCCATAAACTTGGCAAATAGAGTCGATCAAATATGTCCGGTCAAGCTAGATGTGTTTGACTTGAAAACTGATACACATATCAAGCGTTTTATTATCCCGAAAAATCAAACATTAAAGGATTCGTTGTTTACAAACATTGTAGTGGAGATTCTCAATGATAATTGTGAAGATGCGTATGCTTACATGTCTGATGTATTTCAATACGGATTGGTTGTTTACAGCTATAAAGAGGTACCTACCTACCAATAGATTTATGTATAGAGTGCACTATTGCGCTTTTTTAAAAATTAATTATTTTTAAAACAGTCGTACTTATCATATAGCTTGCGCAAAATACCATATCGGACATGTATGCTTCAACAACACAAATAATATAAATGTTAAAATAATACTATTATTACTACTGCAGGACGTCTCTCGCCGAATCAACCATCCGTATTTCTATCCAGACCCACTGTATTGCCATTACAGCATGGACGGCATAACGTTCAACTGGATGGACGGTATTTTCGGCATGTGTCTTTCGCCGGATAGTGGTGTCGGGCAGCGAGTCCTCTACTTCCATTCGCTGTCCAGCAACAACGAGTTCTACGTGTCCACCACATCGCTGCGCAATGGTACGCTCAGCGAGGGTGACATCATCGAGCATTTCTTTGCGCTCAACGATTCACGGTGCGCACGCCACCAGTCGTGTCAGTCGTCGGGCATGGCCGTGGACGCGAAGGGCGTCATGTACTACAACCTGGTGACCGCGGGCAAAGTGGGATGCTGGGACACCGGGCGTCCGTTCGAGTCGGTCACACAGGGGCTGTTGTCCAGCGGCTCGACACCGCTCAGCTTCCCCAACGACCTTAAGGTAGACAAGGAGTCCGCACAAAGGGTGTGGATGCTCAGCAACGGGCTGCATAAGTATCTGTACGGAAAAACTGACCCAAACCAGATCAACTACCGAATAATGGTGGCGTACACAGACGATGTCGTCAAAGGTACGGTCTGTGAATCCAACTGACCACCCTATAAAAAAATATATACACCTAATTCACGACTTAAAAAACGGTTAAACCAAAACAGGAAAAAAAACGAATACTAATACCCACAATTTAATAATATACAGGTACCTATATAGTATTTGCAACCAAAATTTAAGTTGAAAAAAAAAATTATTGGTATACAACCTTGAAACTGAAATGATGTTAAAAATAAAAAATAGAAAAAATTAAACAAAACCTCTAAAAATATCTATTTGAAAATATATATTATCAAATATTGAAATATATCGTAATATTATACATACATATTACCTTATTATTGGCTATTAGTGCTATTACTATTTAGTATTTATTACCATCTAATTTTATTTAAAACTTTAGTAAAATATTGTTTTACACAAATACCGAAATAAATTTAAACCAAAATAAATGAAAACCAGTAAGCAAAACCATTTTAAAATACAAAAAAAATGATAATCGCAATAAAACACAAATTAAATTCAGTTGTTGTCGAATTTAGGACAAGACATATACTTATTATAATTGCTCAATATTATTATATAATTATATATACCTATTTGATACTTACGTATAAGTATGTATATATTATATTATATTATATATGTGTATTGCACACAAGTAAGTTTAAATGATATTGTAATGTATCGATAGTATGTCACTATATCTTAATAATTTACAACTTTATATGAGTGCCAAATAGTTTTTCTGCGTGAAAAATTATAATTATTGTACGGGTTTGCAACAACCAAATTCACCCGGTAAGCGATCAAGTGGGTTACGTGTAGTAGCCTGTAGAAGATACCTAGTCAACATTAAAACTTGTTAAATTTTATTTGTGACAACAAACCGTCGTATTTTTTGTTAAAATATAGCTTTTTATGGAATAGTGATAGATAATCAGTAATCTAATGGCTATAAGAAATATTGAATAACAATTTTCACATTATTTAAAATATGTATACACCACATACATAAATAGATAGGTAATATAATTTTAAACTTCTTATTTTATTTGTCTTAATTTTTTATGTTTAAAAACTTAAAGAAAGTTACTAAAAAGTCTCTTTTTTAATTCGCTGAATTGTTCTTCATATGAATTAGTGGAAGGTGTTGAGTAATATTTTTCTGGGGAGGAGGGACTTAAAATTGTATAAGCAGCACAAACCATGATAATTAATATTTTAAGCTAAAATATTATTAAAAACTGGGAGGCTTAGCCCCCCCCCCCCCAAGTCCCCACTAATTTCACCTATGGTGTAACTGCTATTTATTATGTTAAAAAAATTATTTAAATTTTTGTGTAATTTACTTTTCATTGTAACATTATTACCTACATGAATTTTAATCTAAAATCGGTACCAATATGTATTTAAATTATTATTATAAGTATATTAATAATATGATGTGTATGAAAAATAAAAACATATTAATTACAAAAATTGAATTTGTCTTTTGTTGAATAAAATCAAATAATTTATTCATGACCTGACCACGTCATTTATAACGTCCCTCTTTTTAAGTAGCATAAATGCACATTAAAAGGTATTTAGGTATATACCGACCTATCGTATTACCTATATGGTGTATCGTAATTATTATGAATAATTCCTTAATAGTAAGTGTTATTTATTTCAATACTTTATATTATTATAAAATACCTATATTCACCCAATGGAGTGACAAGAATTTTCAACGGGGGGGGGGGAGTAATATATTAAAATAAATTTTGGTGGAAATAATACCAAAAACACAAATAAGGGGTTTAATGAATGATGGATCAGTTGTGGGAAGGGATAACCCTAAACTAGTAAAAACAAAAAATATTTATAAAAATATATTATATGAATATGATTGTATTAGTTATAAACTCTTGAGTTAAGAATTAAATGATTTCCTATAGGTTAGGTTAGGTTAGATTTAAATCAGAAATATTATTACAAACGAGAGTTTTTGAGTCTGTTGTGGACACTGCGGACGACCAAAACTAAACGACTACCTTACAAATCCTCCTCCAAGAAGTCCAAAATAAAATATTATATGAATAATAATAATATCTCAGTCAAATAATACAATTAAACTATACTTTTCAAAAATCACAAAATTGTCATAATTTTGTCAGTTGAATTTTGACGATTTGGAGTTAATATGCACTTACTTTAAATGTTTAATAGTTTGGGGGAGTTACTCGTTTCCACCAAAATAATATTGGCCTCCTAGTTATGAATCTCACCTAATATTAAAGTTGGGGCTGATTAAAAGTGCTGCCGAAATTTGAAGTTGTTTTTTGGAATGGTTTTTATGAGTTCAAACATACATAATGCACTATCATAATATTATGTACTGTTAGTTCTTGTTCAAAATTAAATTAACTAAGTACTATAACAAATTTTATTAGTTATTTTTTAATTATGCTTATATATTGAATAAGCAAACACATATAACTTACATAATAGGATCGGACTTACAAAAAGTGACTTTTTAGATATTTGTCTATGACATTGTATTTTCCTTCTACCATCAAAATGTTATCTAACAATATCGTCGACAGGCTATAATGACGGACATCTGGTTATATAGCTAGGGCCTCCCCACGGCAGCGAGGTGACGAACACAAACCTTTTATCTCATTCTCAAGTTTGAAAAAAATACAAACTATGAACTCGATCTCGTGATAGATACACAAATCCATTACTAATCCAAATTATTCTAATACGTTATAAAAATGCTCCAAATCTCAAAATGTTCCTATTTTTACAAAACATATGAAGCTAAAATAAAACCATTAAAAAAATTTGCTTTAAATAATACGTTTCACCTGCATGTGTTGTTTCCAAGTGTGTCTTGCAAGTGTGATAGACACCAAATTGTATAAATAAATAATCACTATATTATTAAAACTAACAATGCTTAATAAAATCTGCTGAAATCGATATCCACTTGTAAGACGGAGACGATACATATGCTGGTAAATCATTATTAATTATAACTTTTGCAATTTATATCCAATCATACTTTCAAGTTGTTATCACAGTTAATGTATCAACCTAGATCATATACTATGAATGTGCCCATATCACAATAATTTTAAGCACATATTACTACATAAATATTAGTGACACTATAGTATCTGACTATGATACAAGTGCCAAGAGAAATATCATATAATATTCTATGTGAATTAATATGTACCAATAAACATGTCAGAGACACGTCCCTTATATATGTGCTTAAGATTGTTTTCAAGGTTGAGGTGGGCAAGTCTTCATAGTATATGATCTAAGTATTAAGATGTTAGCAACCAACGGCTCAACTTGATAAAAAAAACACTTAAGTTCGGTAACCAACTCAGGATCTTTTTATTCAAAGTGTCCTAATAAGTCATAAGGAGGTTAATTAGGTAAACCTATGGTTAGTTACAGCTATGGTGATGATAGACGACTATCATTACTGGTCGTGAGCTTTGAAATGATCTCTTCCTACTAACTATCAAGGTATTCGATATTGTAAACACAACAATGAAAGAAAATATTTAAATATTATTCGTTAGGCTGCGTTAGGTTAAGCAAGGGTGGGTAAAATATTAGAACCTAACCAATTATCATAATTTTTAACCACGGTGTTAACGGTGACTGGCTAGTGTTGTACCAGTATACATAAAATATATAAGTCATTGTAAATAGAAAAAGTATACAATAATTAATTTAAATTTAAAATACAGTTTTGTTTTAAAAATCTTTTATATAAGTTTTTCCATGTATTCCTTCCCATTTTTTTCACATTGGTTTCTAAATATCAACCTAGCACCTTATTAATTTCTTAACATTTTTTCTTGCTTCTTAAAAAGTTTTTGACTGCAGGGTCCCAGGTTCCCCTTCAAATTTTTTTTTACTCTATTTAATTCTTGATGATATTTTTATATAGATTTTTTAAACATAAACAACCTGGTGCCATGTTAATTTTTTTAAATTTTTTCTTGCTCCTTAAAAAGTTTTTGCCTGCGGGCTCCCGTGTTCCCCTTCAAAAATTTTTTTTATCAATTTAAATGTTGTAGATTTTTGTAAACCAATTTTTAATATCGACAACCTGGTGTTATATACATTTTTTTCTTTTTTTTCTCACTACTTAAAAAGTATTTGCTTGCGGGCTCCAACGTTCCCCTTCAAATTTTCTTTTTAATGAATTTAAATCTTGATAATATTTTTATATAGATTTTTTAAAAATATACAACCTGGTGCCATATTAATTTCTAAATTTTTTTTTATCAATTTAAATCTTGTAGATTTTTCTAAACCAATTTTTAAATATCAACAACCTTATAATATATACATTTTTTTCTAATTTTTTTTCTCACTCCTTAAAAAGTATTTGCCTGCGGGCTCCAACGTTCCCCATCTAAATTTTTTTCTATCAATTTAATTATTTATGATTTTCTTATATACATTTTTTAAACATAAACAACCTGGTGCCATATTAATTTTTTTTCTCACTGCTTTAAAGTATTTGCCTGCGGGCTCCCACGTTCCCCTTCAAAATTATTTTTTACTCAATTTAAATTTTGATGATATTTTTATATAGATTTTTTAAACATTAACACCTGGTGCCATATAAATTTAATATAATAAGCTGAACGATTCACTGTTGCACAGATCCCATCTGCTCATCGATGCCTCTATGTGATATAATTATAAAATTCATATCCGATAGCCCTAGACCAGGGGTCTCCAAACTACGGCCCGTGGGCCGGATATGGCCCGCGAACAAGTTTTAACCGGCCCGCAGCACCCATAGGACGGAAAATAAAATATAGATATATAAAGATATGGATAAACTTATTTAATTTGAAACGCAAATTTCAAAAAATTGTTTTATTCATTTTTCTACTTGTGATAAATATAACAAAGAATCAAAAACACAATTTCCAGTCGACTTCGTTCAAAAAATAATTTCTGAACATAAAATCCAATTTAAACAACGTTTTTCTGACCTTGACGTAAAATCGGAATAAATAAATATTTTTCAAAACCCGTTTAGTTGTGATATTGAGAAGTTACCTCCTACCCTTCAAATGGAAATGATTGATTTACAAAGTAATGATGCACTGAAAATCAAACGCATCGTGAAGAGACTTAAGATGATTTTTATAAATTTCTCCTAGATACACAGTATCAAATTTAAAAAAATTGCATTTGAATATATATCTGTATTTGCTACGACTTATTTGTGCGAACAAACTTTTTGCAAAATGAAATACATCAAATCAAAATTTAGATCGGCAATGACTGAGACAATTTTGAAAATTGGAACTAGCAACTAAATTATTTAAAAATTTATTAAAATTACAATGTATATATTATCATTTTAATTTATACCAATTATATTTAAGTATATTGTAGACAATATTTTATAAAAATATTTAAAGTAAACTTATATTTGTATACCTATGTTTTCATAAAATAAACATTATATGTGTTAATAAAGTTTTGGCCCGCTAAGAGCATTTGATATTTTTTGTGGCACTTGAATAAAAAAGTTTGGAGACCCCTGCCCTAGACGATAAATATACGTGTATTCTAATTTATTACTTGACGAAGTCGGTGGCACAATTAAATCCCTTCATTGAACTCTGCTGAAATATAAATGCTAAATTATATTTTGGAGTGTTATAATATGTAGGTAGGTATACCAAAATATTTTCAGTCTCTATAGTGTTAACCCAAAATACTTTTTTATTTTTATCGTATTAAAATACTGTGTCCAAGTTCTTTTTTTAAATGTACTTAGAATACGTATTCGTGTACTTAAAAAGTATTTGAATACTTTTAATCAAGTAGTTTACAAGACTGTTGATTTCTGTATACCTAGATGTTTTAAATATTGATAACATGACGTTCTCTAAATAATCATTCTTTATAGACGAATGGTTGTAAACTTGTAAATAGTTTTTTCTGTTTAAGAATCTGGAGATTGTAGTTTACATTCATAAGAATTTGTTCCTATACAGTATAATTTTTCTACATTTTTTTTTTTGTTCCTAAAATGCATTTGCCTGAGGGAGGGCTCCCACACCCTCTTTCAGAATTTTTTTTTCATTCATTTAACTTTGGTTGATTTCAGTGTAGACGTTTTAATTATTGATAACCTGATGGCTTCTAAATAATCATTCTTTGTAGACGAATGATTGCAATTATTTTTTTCTGTTATTGTTGTTTGCATTCATTATGTATGTTCCTACACTTAACATTTTTCTAATTTTTTTTTTTGCTTTCTAAAATGCACTTGCCTGCGGGCACCCACATCCTCCGTCAGAATTTTTTTTTTTCATTTATTTAGCTATGGTTGATTTCTATATATATATATATATATGTTTTAAATATTGATAACCTGATGGCCAATAAATAATGATTTTTTATAGACGAGTTATTGTGAATAGTTTTTTCTGTTTAAGAATCTGGAGATTGTAGTTTGCATTTATAAGAATTTGTTCCTACAGTACCTATAAATTTTTCTAAATTTTAGATTCTGAGCGGAGCGATGAATGTATTGATTTTACAATGATGTGTGTTTTTTTTTTATTTTTTTATTTTTTTTTATTTTTGTGTCTGTCATCACGTTTTAGGACAGTAAAAATGCTTCGATTTTCTTCAATAGTACCTTTTCTGATAGGAAAATAGTTGGTACTTTGGGGGGCCAAAAGTTAAAATTTCCCAGTAGTTTTCATGAGCGCCTGGAAAAACAAATGAAAAATTAAGGGAAAAACGGGAATTTTTACGGAAAACCAATTTTCGACAAAATCGATTTTGGTTTTTGGTATAACTCTAAAAGAAATGACCGTAGAGACATGAAATTTTGACCGAATGTTTATATATGCATTTTCTGCACACCATGGCATTTTCAAAATATTCTGACTTATTTTGAGCTGTTAACGGACATTTTCAGTTTCCAATTTTTTTAGTTTTTTTTTCTATAAATGTCAATAAAATTTTATTTGTTGGGTAAAAAATCTTGAAAATTTAATAGTAGGCTTCTAATATATAGTTTCAAAGGCAGATGAAAAATATTAAAAATCTGTAGTCACAATTTTTTTTTATATGTAATCAAAGTTCAAATTTTGACAAAATACGTAAAAATGACGAAAATGTACAATTTATTTTGAGTTAGAAATTCATAAAAATTTTTCTTTTTAAATCTAAGATTTGAAAATGTAATACAAGATTCCTCATAAGTTTGCCTAATTTTATCAATAAAAAAAAGTTTATAAGCAAGTCATAATAAATTTTTATGAGCATTTTAAGTTCAAATTTGTACAAGATTAGATATTCACTCGATTTCTCATGTAGCGATTTTCTTATTTTGTTGCAATTCAAAAACAAATAACTGTAGATGCATGAAAATTTCACTGAATGTTTATATAAGCTATTTCTATACACCATCTAATTTTTAATATATTTTGACTGTTTTCAGCTTTTTATGGACGATTTCAATTTTCAAATTTTTTAGTTTTTTTTTTCTATTAATATCAATAAAATTTTATTTGTTGGGCCAAAAATAATGAAAATTGAATACAAGGCTCCTGATATATTGTTACAATAGCAATTGAAAAATATTAAAAATACATAGGCACATTTTTTTTTTATAAGCATTTAAAGTTCGAATTTTGACAAAATTCATCAAAATCTCGAAAATGATCAATCATTGTAATTAAACAACTATAAAATGGTCAGTTTTTATAACTAAGAATTGAAAATTTAAAATAAAGATTCTAATAAATAGTACATACTGTAATCAAAAAATATAAAAAATATAAACACAGTTATTTTTACAGACATTTTAAGTTCAAATTTGGACGAAATTATATATTAAAATAAATTTTAACGAGTAAAAGTATATTATATTATAATATTTTTCAAGCATCACTGATAATTTTAGGTTAATAATTAAATAATATGAATAATATTAATTCAACTTAGCAGCTACCGTAAAATAATAATATTAATATAATTTCAAATATCCTAGACTGACATACCGTCTCCACTCAGAATCGTTTTTCGTATGCAAT
>JANEHU010001992.1:0-32207 GCA_027563435.1 Nasonovia ribisnigri | reverse complement strand
TAAGTCGATGTCTAAACAGTACTAGATGTTGAATTGTGAATCGTGTTACTTTTTTTTAACCTAATTTTATGTTTTATTATATTGTTAATTGAATAATAAATAAAAATAATAATTAACAAATACAAAATGGAAACGAAGGTAAGTGCATTTCTTTATTGAAATACGTAATAAAGTGAACATCATTGATTAATTATTGTGTATCAACGCAAAATCTCAGCAAAGTAAAATTGCTCCACCTGTAGTAGCTAGTCTATGATCGCGTCGGAATGAAATCTAGGTAATTTGAAATTTTGAGATTTGAAGTTGAGTATAATAATTACAATATAATATTTTATCAATTAATTTATACAGCATCTGTTCACTATTCAGACGTTCAAAACTCTTGAATTTTCTCTTTTATTATTATGCTAGGTACTGATAAACGTTTTAGATTCTGAGGGTAGCAACGAGTGATTTGTTTTAGTATAATTATAATGTGTTTCTTTATCCATCTATATTTCATATAATTTCTAGGTATATTATTGGTATATTAATATAATCTAAAAAATTCAACCTTTTTTTTATTTGTATTAAACACAAGACATTCCTAGGCATAGGCTATCTATACCTAGGGATATTTGGAAAATTACATATTATTTTTAGCAGATTAACGTGATAATTGAAAAAAAAAAATATTTTCATAAGTACAAAGGATAGTATTAACAATTGATAATTATAAGTTAAACAGAAGTAACATATTTATTTAGGAGTGGGAGTGATGGGGAGTGGGGTTTTGATTATTAGACATGTTAGATCGGATAGGAAGGGGTTTAGGACTAATTTGAACTCGTTAAGGAAATTAGTGACCATTTGCAGAGGTTGATCGGATGATGGAGTATTCGCTGTGGCTTCGGTATATATGAGGGTTTTACTTTTGGGTTTGAGCATACGTACATTAGTACATTACCCTGGCCCCCCTCATTGAACTTTTTACATACATAAGAAACTAGGTCACGAATTAGCACGCCATTAGCATGCATTTGCACGACTATTTTTAGAATTTGCACGACTTTATTAAATACTTTTCTTTAATTCACCATGTTTCATTCATTCATTCATTCATTCATTTCTGTTGTCATCAAATCTTGCGAGTTCAATTTAAATCACTTCTACATGACCTAGAAGGCTCAAATTTTGTATGGAAGTCTAGGGTCGGTGACAATACATGACCCCGTCGTCAATTCTTGAAAAAATTTTAAAAAAAATTTTATTACATGCTTTTCTTTAATTCGCAATGTTTAATTTCTGTTGTCATCAAATCTTGCGAGTTCAATTTAAATCACTTCTACATGACCTAGGAGGCTCAAATTTTGAATGGAAGTCTAGGGTCGGTGACAATACATGACCCCGTTGTCAATTCTTGAATTGGACAACCAGGTCGCCGATGACGGGTGTACCTGGAGGTCATCTCCAGAGCGCAAAAAAAAAAAAAAAGGTATATTTAAAAGGTACATTAGTGGATGTCGCTCTGCTGTACAATAGGTTACAAGTGGGTCACTGTATAATAGATAGTATTAAATTTGAATTCAATGATATAATATCATTGTATACGAAAAACGATTCTGAGCGGTAGCGGTTTGTCAGTGTGGTTATTTTATATTATATTTTTATTACTTATTAGTTATAATTAATACGGTAGCCGGTAAGTTGAATTAATTATATTATAAAATTACAACAAAATAACTAAAGTACTTATTCTTGGTTTTTTAATAAGTAATTTCAACCAAATTTTAAATAAAAATAATTATCAAAATAAACTGTGCTTATGTATTTTTTAGAATTTTTGGTAACATAATAAACTACTTATGTGGAAGTCTGTTTTAAATTTTTTATCCTTAGCTATAAAAGTTGAACATTTTATATATTTTTAACCACTGAATAATTTGTAAATACTCAATTTGATAAATTTCGTATAAATTTGAAAACTAACATTTTTAATGAGTGACATCTTCTTCACTTTCCTATGTTTAATATATTTAAATATTTTTTTTGATAGTACTGCGGTGGTCCTAAACCTAAAATTCCACACGATTTAGTTTTTCAAGCACTTGAAGCCAGTCGTGAAGAGCTATTTGACCTAGACGGAAAATTAGTGTCTTGTACATCACAAATTTGGAAAACTATTTGTGATGGTTTGGACAACAAGTTAACTGCAAAGAGTTTATACATATCTGTCTATCAGAATCGACATTCATGGCTATCACGTTTAAAGAACGATACAAATTCTTCAGTTATAAAACACTCTGATTCAATAAATATTGAATCAGATGAAGAAAGTTCAAAATCAGTAACATCAAGTTCCTCGATTGCTGATAGCAATGTAAAACATTTCAGTATTGAAATTGCATACAAAAAATTTATAAAAATGAACCCAATCAAAGTAATTTATGGTAAAAAAAAACACAAAAAACAGTATACTGTATTAAAGCCTGGTGTTTGGACAAATATTATAAACGATGAATTCCTAAAAAATTACAAAATGCCATGTACATATGTGTATAGAAGATGTCGTATATCTACTGATTCTTCTCGTTCCAATCATTATCTTACTTTTCAAGCAAAATGTAAAGATTGTGGAGGGTTTTTAAATGGATGGGCTGATCGAAAACCCGAAGAAGGATTTCCATTACAATTAAACATAGACGCTAAAGATACAAGACATTGTTGGGAAGACCATCATTCAAAAAGACCCCTTAATGGAAAAAAACGGTCGCATGTGGGAAAAAAACTATCAAAAGACACTGTTAGTAATTGGCAAAAACATGCCGTTTCTTCCATGAAATTTGGTGATTATATACCACCCAATATTTACAACAAACCTGTCTTATGGAAATGCAAACAGCAGTTTATGGATAACTTTTTAGAAATAACCGAAAAATGTCCTGTAAAATCTCTTATTGAATTAAAACATGGAAAATATGCTGGTTCGATTCACACAATTAGCGCAGACAAACTGTTTATCCACTATTGGACACCTACACAACTTATAGTTTACAAGCACGTTCAAAAATCGTACTGCCGATTGTCAATAGATGCCACGGGAAGCTTAATAAAAAAACTGAAGAGAACTAAACAAAATATATTATCAAGCCATATATTTTTATATGAAGGAGTTATTAATACTTTAAATTACCAAGTTCCAGTCACGCAGATGATAAGTGAAAAACATGATACTCTAACAATATTTTACTGGTTAGCGGAATGGATTAAAGATGGAGTTCCTATACCACAAGAAACTGCGTGTGATTATTCAAAAGCATTGCTGGGAGCAATTTCAAGAGCATTTTGTAATGGTACAACCTTGAGTGATTATGTGGATAAATGCTTCAATATTTTATGCTCTAAATCGTATAATGACTTGCCACCATGTTTCATACGAATTGATATTGCACATTTAGTTAAATTAGTTTGTCGTTGGAAATGTTTGACTGGCACTAACAAATATCGAATAAAACAGTTTTATGTTAGATGTGTTATACTATTAGTTGGAGCAAAATGTATAGATGAGTTTGAAAATTTATTAGAAGACATTTTAACAGTATCAATGAGCCAAACGGAGGGTGATTTAGTTGAGGGTACAGGCAAATGTCCATCCGAGGAATCAAGAACCAGATTACTTTTCAATATACGAGGTTGCAAAATTAATGAAAATGATGTAGTGAAATCAACAATGAATAACAATGATATACTTCACGATCACTCAGATGAAGAAACCGAAGTTTCAAGTAAATCAAAACAGAATTCTAAAATTAATGCATTTTTGAATGCAATAAAATCAAAGAGTAGTTCTAACTCGTTAGTTGAAGGTGATCGAATAAGTCCATATTTTTTACCTGAGTTTACTAAAAACATACTGAGACTTTGTAAAGAATTTCCTTTATGGTCCAATATCATGTCCCCAGTTTTTAAATCACCATACGACTGTGCAACATCTGCAGCTGTAGAAGGAGACTTTTCTTTACTAAAAAATAATATATTAAAGCAAAATACAACAACTATGACTGTCGATCGCTTTGTAGTCACTCATATCAAAAGTATTGAAAGTTCAATGAAAATTGCGCGTAGTAGTCAGCTACAAGAAGACAGCTTTCGTGAAATAAATGATACAAACAAAATTGAAAAACAAATTTCTGGTATGTCACCAGGGTCTATATTAAACTTTATACCTTTTGACCAAGAGTACAAAAGTGATATAACGGATTACAAAAAAAATCAACAATTTATTGATGAAAATGGAAAAAAAATGATAGATGACGATGGTGAAATAGATGTGCCACCTACAGTAACGCCTTGCCCTTCACCAGCTTGTTCATTTGGTAGTGGAACGACCATAGATCAAGAAGAAACATGGGGTGGATTAACAGAATTTAAAACTGGGCCTTTAAAGCACACTCTAAAATATTCAAATACTGTTGAAAAAAAAAAAAGAGACCAACAAAATATCTTGATACTTGTCCTGAAATTGATCGCATACTTAACAGATCACGAATGCGATCTCATATGTCAACGTTAATATTAAATGGGAATATTTCTCCATTATGCAATTACAATAAAAACACTTATGTTCTAAATAATACTTGTCCTTTTGACTCCGTTATAGTTGCTATTGCAGTTGCATATGTAGATTATGAACAATATGCTTCTTTCATAGATGGATCAAAAAATGAGTACTTAAATTTAGCAAAAGATCTTGGTCTTCATGGCGCATCGAAATTATCATACACAAGAAGATTGTTATTATTGATGCCATATTTCGATATTTCTGCATCTATTCCATCAGTGTATACTCTTAATGCCGAATGTAATGTAATGAAAGTCATACAAGATTATATGAAAAATGATCCAAGCTCTACTCAGACTATACAATGCTCAAATAAAAAATGTCCTGAAGATAATCAAATAAGACATTCAGCTTCAATAATAATAAATGACTTAAACAAAATACTTGAAAAAGGGTTTTCATGTCTAAATATGTTATTGGAAAATTATTTAAAATCAGAAAGAAAACCATGCATTTATAAACATTGTAACGGCATATTAAAGAAAGGAAAGAAGCTCGGAAGTCATATTTTTATTGAAACAGACCAATTATCTATAGACTCATCCACATTTACATGTCTTTTAAACCAAATTCCAATGAACATAAATCTAAACAATGAAAAGTAAGACTTAAAAAAACTATTTAAACTTAAAATAGGACAATAATAACTTGGTTTTATTGACGTAATTAATGAATCAGCAAAAAATTATAAAAAAAATAAAAATCATACGTTAGAACAATATTATTAATCATTTGTGATAAGTTATTTTTAGTTTTTCATAGTTAATAATTATAAATATACATTTTTTATTAAGAGGACGCTACGTTGTTTCCGTCTTACACACGCACGACATAGCAAAATGTTGTTCACTAGTTTCAATAGTATGCTGTTAGTTTTGATACTAGAGGCAATTGACCTATTATCAAACTTTTAGGTAAGAACATTATCTGTGCTTAAGCGTTGGCTTTTATTCGATATTTTAATTTTCAAGCAAGATATGGGTATGTGAAATGCCAAAAAATAAAAATTCTCATATCTCGCTTGAAAATTAAAATATCGAATAAAAGCCAACGCTTAAGCACAGATAATGTTCTTACCTAAAAGTTTGATAATAGGTCAATTGCCTCTAGTATCAAAACTAACAGCATACTATTGAAACTAGTGAACAACATTTTGCTATGTCATGCGTGTGTAAGACAGAAACAACAAATGCATGGGTAGCGTCCTCTTAAATTTAAATTTTTCTAATAAGATTTGTATTTTGACATTTAGAATTGTTTTATTTTAATTAGATTTTTATTTTATTAAATTAGATTTTTTTTTTTTAATTCCTTTTTTTTTTATCAAATATAGATTTTCTATTTAACATTTTTTAGTTTATTTAAATTTAAATTTTATTAAAATTCATTTTCTTTCAATTTCAATTTTTTTTTTCAAATATAGATTTTTTTATTAATTGAATTCAAATAAAAAATAAGAATTTTTTAAATACAATTTTTTCTTCAAATTTAGATTTGTAGATTTAGATTTAAATCTGTTTTTATTTTATTAAATATATATTTTTTTATTAAATGTACATATTTTATAAATGTAATCCAAATAAAAAGGCCAAATTCAATAAAAGTACCTAATAAGAATAAAAATAAAAACAAATGGTTGCATCTTAATAATATAACTAATAAAATAATAGGCAAAATTATTAAACTATTATTATTAATTTTCCTGTTCTTTATATTATTTTTCATTATATTGTGCGGCTTACGATTCTTTTGATAGCTGGAAAAGGCCATCCTTCTAAAAAGTCAATATAAATAATATTTAAATATATTTAGATTTGTATAAAATAATGTATAAAAATAATTTCATATAATTTATTTTATAAAATATACTCAGTCACCTATTAAAAAATGCATAAATCTATATTAATTGACATTTATTTTTTAGGTTCATATTAGTTGCTGTAATACATTACACATCATTTCACTACGTGACCTACGTTAGACGAGGATTCGGTCAATGGGAATTACACAACGACTTGGAAAAAAAAATTCAAAAAATTAAAAATATAAAGAATACAACAATAAATCCACATGCTATAATGTACATCAGACAATAGTTCAGTTAATAAAAGCAAGAAGCACCTAACAGTTAACTATATTTGTTTTTGTATGATTTGTCTTTATTATTTTATATTTTTAATATTTTTCAATAATTTTAAAAACGTAGTTCATTATAAGTTTATTATATTATTAATATGTTTTTAGTATTATATTATACACATTTCTAATGTAAGAGAAGTTAATAATCTCTAGAATTTAAATAAATTTAAATTGATTTAAAAATGATTTTCTATCACTATGTTTATTTTATTGATGTAAGAATAAATTTTATATCATTTATACGTAGAGGTGTTTATACATACAACAAACATTTAATTATTTATAACATAGGATATGACGTGTTAGAGAGTTTAAAATAAATTAATTTTGTAAGGTGTTTGTTAAAAGAATAGTAGATTATCATGTTGAGTACAAAGAATCGACTTGAAAAACTTATAAAAAAAAACCAAAATGATCGGACAAAGTGGGTGGGATGAAATTTTTTTATTAAAATCTGCCAAAAATAGAATTTTGATTTGCTAACTTCAAAAATAGATTTGCTATGATTTGCTAACTATTTGCTAACTACCGGTGTTTGTTTGGAGACGATCGGACAAAGTGGGTGGGCTGAATTTTTTTTTATTAAAATCTGCCAAAAATAGAATTTTGATTTGCTAACTTTAAAAATAGATTTGCTATGATTTGCTAACTATTTGCTAACTACCGGTGTTTGTTTGGAGACGATCGGACAAAGTGGGTGGGCTGAATTTTTTTTTATTAAAATCTGCCAAAAATAGAATTTTGATTTGCTAACTTCAAAAATAGATTTGCTATGATTTGCTAACTATTTGCTAACTACCGGTGTTTGTTTGGAGACGATCGGACAAAGTGGGTGGGTTACCTGAACTTAGCCCACCCAAATGAAAATTACTTATAACTTCCTCAAAAATGATTTGCTAACTTCGACAGTAAATTTGCTATTATTTGCTAACTATTTGCTAACTTTCGGTATTGGTATGAGTCGTATTATAGAAAGTGGGTGGGTCAAGTTCATGCACGTCCGCAGTCGACGCGTTAGACCGCTCGGCCACCTCGTCCCCCCTATTAATAATTATAATCAGGCTTGATTTGGAGTGGTGTGATGTTATTACAATAATCTACATATTTATGAAAATATAACATGTTGTTTCCGCTGAGTGTGGTAAAAACTATCATTCGGCGGAAAGCCTTGGCTTTTGGCCTACTGTTTAATACGTAGAAATAATTAGTAAGTAAAAAGATTAAATTAATGTATATTCTACACTAAATAATGAGTTAACCTAATACAAGCGTATTGGGTTTACTACAGTTGGATGAAAATTCAAATAGAAATGTAGTGGAAACTAGAAGTTTCAAGTAAGCATAATTTTTGATACAACTCCTAATTAACTCTTTACATACAAACAATATAACTTTGAACTCTTTAAGGCCCAGATATGTATTGTGAAAATATAATAAGTGATTATGATTATCAAATAGAAACAGCAAATAAAATGATGTCCAAGATTCTTACAGGTAATAATAAGTCCAAAAAAAGATTTTCTTTAGAATTCATATTTAACTTTTTAGGAAGTTAGATAATTTAGTTCATATTTATTTAACAAACATTTTTTAAAATAAAAACCTGATTTGAAATCTCTTTATAATTTTTCTAATTTTAAACAATTATGATATAGAAGTACATTTTTTTCTGATTCATTTTTTCCTAAATCTAATTTACTATGACCTACGTTGTATCTGTATCATGATAAAAATCTTGTATAGAAAGATTAAATAAATTAGGAATGACTAATCACATAAATTAAAGACTGAAATTTATATAGTTATTTTAGGTATAATTCAATGATTGCATTAAATATGCAATCTTTACAATTAAAATGCATACACATTATTTTTTCTTCTGATTTCTGTCTAAAAATTAAAATTTAGTAATATTTCTCTGAAGTTTTATAATATTTACAATAAAATCAATAATTATTGTTAATAAATTAGTCTTTATATAATTTTCAGTTATTTTTATAGGTATTACAAACTAGTTCTTGAGATGAAACTAAATAATAACCACATTTTAATGAACATACTATTATATTTTAACATGACACAATAACCAATACTTTATTGAAGTCTAGAGTTTAATGAACAACAACTAAAAATGTCTGTTGATGTATATTGTTTTAGAATTAAATACTTCAAAAAGTACATCTGAAAGATTTTCCGCCGTAGATCAATTGGATAGTGACGCCACATCAAAAATTATTGAAAAAACTCCAGATATCGATTTAAATACTTTTGACACATCTACTACATCAGAAGAATGTCATAACAGTCCAGAATATAATCCATATTATTCAGAGAATGTTGAAAAATACTCTGATATCAGTGATGAAGATTTAACCATGTCTACCAATAATTTAGTCAAGACACCAGATGTAATGGAAAAATCTAATTTACAAGTGCAAAGAGTATTAAAAAAAACCACTAACCCTAAAAAAATTATAAAAAACAAAAAAGTTTACTGCATATATTGTGAAAATTTAGTCACGAATTTTCCACGTCATTTGGAAAGAAAACACGCATTAGATATTGATGTAAGGGCTTTTATCTTAATGCCAAAAAAATCCAAAGAAAGAGTCAACTTCTTAGAATTATTAAAAAATAAAGGAAATCTTCATTACAACAGATCTGTTTTGGAACAGAAATCCGGTTCAATTATGGTTGGTAGACGTCCAACATCTAATGAAGACATAACAGTACATGATTTCTTACCTTGTAAGCATTGTTTCAAATTTATGAAAAAGAAGAAACTTTACAAACATGTTAAGAGATGCAAATTCTATAATGAAGAAACTGGATTACCAAAAAGGCGTAATAATATTATGCAAAGTGCTGTTTTATTACAAACAAAAAACTAGTTTCAAAATCTTCAAACAGAAGTTTTTAGCGCCATGAAGTATGATAATATTTGTATGACTGCCAAAAATGATCATTTAATTTGCAGTTTTGGTGCTCGATTATTACAAAATCATAAGGAAAAACATCTGAAAAGTTATATCTCCCAGCGCATGAGACAACTCGCCAAAATGTTGTTGATACTACAATCTCTAGTTCCTGATGTATATCAATTAAATGAATTTTTAGTACCGCAATATTTTAAAACATTTGTGCAAGCAGCATAAAAATTAAGCGGTTATGGCGAAGATAAAAACACATAACTTAATCCATTCAATGCATTAAAAATTGGACATTCAATTTTACAATGCTGTGACATTTTTGAAAGTCAGTCAATAATTGAAGGTAAAAGCGAAGAAAAGTGGCAGACGCTCAGAAATTTCACAATAATTTTCCAAATGGAGTGGAAATATACCATATCATCTAATGCTATCCAGGATATGAACAAAAAAAATTTAACTAATCAATAAAACTGCACAACGCTGATGATATACAGTTATTACATAATTATTTATTAGATGAATTAATTAAAGGTAAAAATTTGATTGAAAAAGGGTTGTACACTAAAGATACTTACAAAACGGTTTGCCAATGTTTGTTATCTCAAATAATTTTACTCAATCGTCGAAGGTCTGGTGAAGTGGAAAGAATTAAACTCAACGATTATTTGAACAGAGATCAAAATAAAATGCAGAGTGAAATCATGAAATCACTGACAGAAGTTGAAGCAAGACTTTCCAAAAACTTTGTCAGATTTGTAGTTAGGGTTAAAGAAAGGTAGAGGTGTATCTGTGCTTCTAACACCAATTCTAAAAGAAACATTGGACGCATTAATAAATATAAGAAGTTCTGTTAATATTTTGGAGTCAAATCCGTATATTTTTGCGATACCATTCATGGTAGAGGGAGCTTACCGTGGGACAGATTGCCTAAGAAAATCTGCAGATCTATGTGGGGCTTCTGATCCAGAAAAATTGCGATCTACCAAACTACGAAAGCATATAGCTACTATGTCCCAATTACTGAACCTATCAAACAGTGACAGAGAACAATTAGCAAACTTTATGGGCCACGATCTGGCCATCCATAACGAATATTATCGTTTACCAGACGAAACATTACAAATAAGCCGAGTGAGCAAAATTTTATTGGCCATGGAATCTGGAAAACTACACGAGCTGAAAGGAAAATCTTTAGAAGAGTTTGATGAGTATATGATGCCTGCCAATTTATCAGACTCTGAATTAGATGAAGATACTGTTACAGGTATTTAAAATTTTGGAAAAAATTTTTGAATGTTAATTAATTAGTTGTGTAATATAATTAATTAATGATAGACGAAATCATCCCCTTCCCCAGTTTTGGAACTGATACAATAGTCACTTAAATGTATTGGCTCTATCTTTTTACGCTTTGAACCTATCAGTTTAAATATTTTAATTTAAATTGATAAATAATAAAATAATAAAGAAAAGTTTTTTATAATATACTTTTAGAGATGTCCAAATTGTTGGCAAATTCTTTTATATCTCTTTAAATTCTTTTTAATTTAACAACGATCAGTTTCAAAAGTTCTTATAACACCATTTATTAAATTATATAATTTCTTAATGTAGCTTTTTTTGATTGAAGTTGAGAACTTAAAATATTTATTTTTTTAGGTATATTTTGGAATAAATATAAAAAGTCTACAAACGTTCTCCTTTGTACATACTTTGAATCCCTAGTAAAAATATAATTACATACTTAATTATTTTAATAATTAAAAGAATAAATTAGGTTAATTTACTTATTGCTTGTGCTAAGTACATCCATATTGTTATTACTTATTAATGTCAATTTCTTCGATTAAAATTTTAAGAATGGCTAAATAATTGTTTTTAAGGGGATTGCAAACGTCTATTATTTCATACAAAATATACCAATCTTTTGTCAATCACACCGATGGAACTGTTAACGCGATAAGACTTCTGAAAACTGATTTGAATTTGTCACTATGTCTGCTTGAGATCGATCAGTCCATTTTTTTTAAAATTTCGATCTCCAACTCCTTTAAATTTGGTTTGAATATTTAAAAAATTAAAAAAATTTAAGTGTTGATTATTCCTTATTTAAACCTAAAATCTTAAAATGTGGCTTGATCGATCTCAAGTGGACATATTAAGGAATTAAAATCAGTTTTCACACAGGGAGCTAGTTGTCACACACCCGATAATTACATGTAGATTGTAGAACGTCTATGCCTTACGGCCATATCTTTGTTCTATGTTTACAACGTTTACGTTTACTTTTAAAGTGTTTAACTTTTAGTGTTTTAATTATAATAATGAGTAAGTGTATCATAGTTGGTTGTACTTCGGGTTACAAGAGTAATCCCGAAAAACTACACCTATTCAGTGTTCCTAAAGATCCTCAGTTGAGAGAAAAATGGCAGAAATGTATACCCAGAAAAAATTTTGTTTTAAATAACAATTCTAATGTTTGTGAAAAACATTTTAACGAAGGTGATATAATAAAATTTTGGATATCTGGCCCAGTAAAGGTAAATAATAATAATAATAATAATTAATATTATTTATATTCTCAAATTAATTCAATTTTAGATACCATATAAAAGATGGAGACTTAAAGAAGGAGTCATTCCTTCACAGTTTCCCGGTCCTGCTTACTTGTCTACTAAAAAAAACATCAGGAAGCTTCCTGCTGTCCGAATTTCAAAAAATGATAATGATTATGTTAATTCTGGATGTGAAACTCCTGCAAAGTTATCTATCATTGAAGGTAAACATACCAAGGAGAATAAATACCTATTAATAATAAATTATATTTTTACAAATTCATGAAATTAATTTTATAGAAGCAGGTATTTTATTTAGTGCAAAATTATTTATAATTATTTAATTAGTTATAATTACTGTTAACTAATATAATATCTAGGTTCTTTTTTTATTTAAAATAACCATTTATTACTTTCTATAATCATACAATCATACATATTATTATGGTTTATCTACCTCCTATAAGCAAAGCTTGAGTTAGAGGTGGAGAGGTATTATGGGGATTCAGTTAATTTTACTAATATTATTTACATCTGATATACAATAATAAACAAATATAACAGCAAAAACAAAGAGAAAAAAAATATAAGAACAGAATTATGTCTAATTATGAATACATAGATATACATTTATAATCATATAAATATATAAATATATTATAAATTATAAATAGTTTAAATAATTAATATTTATTAATTTTATGTTATAGACAATTTGTACCATGAATTAGTGGACTTCCAATTATTCAGTCCATGAACAAAATTACCTATAACTGGACAGAATAAGGATCTGTGCTTTGTTTTATTTTCAAGAATAAAGTCAATACCTACAATTGAGAAATCTGTGACAGTGAATGTACAAGGTGTATCGACTTTCGCCGTTAATGGGAAATTAATTGAAATTATAGAACCTGGTATTGAAGTGGCAAAAGACATTAAAACATTTATAGAGAATCTTAAAAAGTTTGAAGCTATAAATCTATGTTATGGTGGTCCTGAAGCTAGCAAGTTTCCAAAGTTTTCCAAAGCCTTATGTACTGTTTCTGATAGAGGCTTACTTCAACACCTACAATGTAGTCTGATAATTGAAAAGCCTTCTGAAATCATGTGTTGTATAAAATGTAAATCCTTAATAAATATATTGAAGTGTCTCCCACAAAAAAAAATAAAATTAATGAAATTAGGAAAAAAACCTATTCACTTCAAAGGACTGTAGTAAGGACAAAGAAAAAAATTACAAAATTACAGGAGGAGTTGATTAATTCACACAAAAATATGGCTGAATGCAACGAACAGTTTATTCAAAATAAATTAGGTTACTTGAACGAATCTCAAAAATCTATGGTTATGGAATGTTTTGCAGCTAGCAGAGTTAAAAGTGAAAATTGGCTTATGTTGTGTCTTTTATTCAACATACGGTCTCCCTCTGCATATAAATATTTAAGAACTAGTGCTTTACTTCCACTGCCTCATCCCAAAACAGTACGAAAACATTTGTCATCGATAAAATCAACTTGTGGTTTTGATCAAGATTTCTTGCGCCTTTTACAAAAAAAAAACTAAAGACTTTCCAGAAATAAATAAACATGGGGTGTTGCTATTTGATTCAATAAATTTGCGAAAAAGTTTGGCTGTTAATTCTTCCAATCTCACATATTCTGGTCTAGAAGATTATGGTGATGAACCAATTGACTCTATTCACAAAGAGTATGCAGATCATGCTCTTGTGTTTATGTGGCAGTCATTAGGGTCAAATTTCTGTCAAACAATTGGATGCTTTGCATCAAAAGGAGAAGTTAAAGGTTTGATTAAAATTTATAAGTTTACAAAATGCACTTAATGAAATTAATAAATTATTGTTGAGAGATATTTTTTTAATAAGCGAAATTACAATTAATTTTCTAATTTTTTGTTTTAGGTGTGATGATAGCTCAGCTAATATTAAAATCCATAACGTTACTAGAAAATATTGGAATATATGTCGATGGTATAATTTGTGATGGTGCCACCACAAACCGCCGTATGTGGAAAGAGTTTGGAATTGATGGTTCTAAAGCCAATTTATAATTGGACCTTGTGTTTTCAACAACTGAAAAGTCTTCAGTTACTGGAGCCCCTTATTCTCTGGTAGACTCGGACTCCTTTCACCCACCTTTATGTATTAAATATCCCGTAGTACGTTATGATCCCCAGCCAGCCGTTAACTCGTTTCGTGACTTTAAATCCGGTGACTATACTGCCATGTCTCATTTCCTTGATTCTTTTGAGTGGGAAAATATCTTCTCATCACTTACCCTGGATGAATCTGCATCGATATTTAATGACACACTACTCAGTGCCATTGAAATATATGTCCCTTTAAAAGTCTTTTCATTCTCTAAATTTCCATGCTGGACTTCCCATTGCCTCAAAAGTTTAATATTCGATAAAAAGCAGGCCCATAAAAAATTCAAGCGCACTAGTTCTCCCACAGATTATTCAATATTTTCTGACTTGCGAGCCAAATGTAAACAACGTTCTAAACTTGACTACTCTGCCTATATCAAGAAAACCGAAGAGACGTTGACATCGTCTCCTTCTAGGTTCTGGACTTATGTTAGGAATCTTAAACAAGCACCATTAATACCTTCAGCAGTTCACTTCAATAATGTTTCCTCTAGTTCTGACGCCGAGTCTGCAAATCTTTTTGCTTCTTATTTCTCTTCCACACATAACCACTCACAATCATCGGTACAATCTCTATCTCCTTCTTTTGATCAGTTGCCTTTTAATCTACCATCTGACATTACTTTCTCCCCAAATGATATCAACCTTCTCCTTGGCTCACTAAATAATTCTTTCTCAAATGGGCCCGACGGTGTTTCGGGTCGCTGCTTATATAACTGTCGCCACTCTATCACATACCCTGTATTTTTGTTATTTAGGCGCTCTCTCTCCGAAGGCATATTTCCATCCGTCTGGAAAATTTGTTCAGTGACACCTGTTCTAAAAGCAGGAGATATTTCTGATGTTACAAATTATAGGCCAATCTCCATAATTCCGCATCTAGCCAAACTCTTTGAGTCTTTAGTCTATTCTAATATTAAAAAAAGTTTAAATCACATAATTATAGATGAACAGCATGGTTTTAGACCTGGCAAGTCTACAGTCACTAGTAGTGTTGCTTTCTCTACTTACTTGCTTGATAACATTGAAAAGGGTGGTCAGGTTGATGTAATCTTCACCGACTTTAAAAAAGCATTTGACACGGTTGATCATGGACTTCTTATCAATGAGCTAGACTTGCTGGGTATCGGTGATCCCCTCCTCTCATGGTTGCGTTCTTACCTCTCCAATAGGCAGCAATTTGTAAAGGTCAACAATTGTGTGTCGTCGTTAATCAATATACCCTCTGGTGTCCCGCAAGGAGGTCATCTCAGTCCTTTACTCTTTATCTTATTTGTTAATTCAATCAGTAAGTCGATCACCAAGGCCAAATTTCTCCTCTTTGCAGATGATATCAAAATTTATTTGAATTCCGATGACATTTCCTGTTTCCAGACTCTACAACATCAATTTGACGAGTTCACTCAATGGGTCCTGCGTCTTGGTCTTAGCTTGAACTTAGCCAAATGTCATATTATGACATTTTCTAGGCGTCATAACCCAATATTTTACCCATACCATATCAACGGCACCCCTCTAAAGCGTGTTTTCACTATCAAAGATCTTGGTATACACTTCAGTCCCTCTCTTGATTTCAACCACCATATTAATGTTACCATATGTAAAGCACTGAAAGTCCTGGGTTTCATTTTGCGTAATACCAAAATGTTTAGCTCTGTTCGTTGTCTTCGTACACTTTACTTGTCTCTTGTTCGCCCTATCTTAGAATATGGTATGATAGTTTGGCACCCCTACCTAGCAAAAGACCAGTTAAGGCTTGAAAGAGTCCAAAATAGGTTTCTTTCTTATGTCTCTTTCTTACTCTAAATCGAACGTCCTCAACATGACTACTCATCTGTGCTATTAAAGCTAAATATTCCTACTCTTTCTTCTCGACGTAATGATGCTGATTTCCGTTTTATTCAAGGTCTACTTGATGGATCAATAGATGCCCCAGATCTTCTTTCCTCTATAAATTTCCGTGTACCTACCTACCCTATGAGACATCATGCACCCTTCCTCATTCCTACTCACTCCACCTCATATGGTAATAATCATCCTTTGCACCGCATGCTTCGTTGTGTCAATAACGCCATTTAGTTAATTCTGTACCTATTGCTCACTTTTTCTATCTGTCATATCTAACCTTATATAAATATGTAACTACTTTAGTTTTTAAGCTTATTATTGTAACTTATTTTATACTGTTATCTACCCATACTTTTTCTAATTATTAATTTGTAAATTGCCGTTTGGCGTAAATAATAATAATAAATAAATAAATAAATAAATAATATTACTTCCTGCATCCAATTTATCCAGATCGTAATGTTTATGTATTATCTGATTTTGTACACTTGTTTAAATGCATCAGGAATCGTTTATACAATAGCAAACACTTAAGAGTAAATATCATTTTTTTAAATTAATATTTGATTTAAAAATTAAATATTAATTATGGTAATTGGTATACAAATAAAACTCACAATTTATCTTTTTTATAGCTCAAATCAGATTCAAAACAAATTGTATGGGATTATTTTAAAGAAGTCTATAAGGAAGACATTAAACACCCCGGAAATTTAAGACTTATACCGAGAATAACACCGCAACACCTTGTTTTAACTCCAATGGCAAAAATGCGTGTTCGCCTTTGCACTCAGGTAAATAATACAGATCAATGTATAACCATATATTAATATGTATACTTTTTATATTTATTTACTAGGTGTTTAGTAAGAGTATGGCAAACGCAATAAGATTTTATGAATCAAAAGGGAATCTAATGCTCAAAGATTCTAATGAAACTGCTGATTTTGTTGAATTTTTTAACGATTTATTTAACAATTTTAATCGCAATTTGCCATGGCAAGGTCTTAAGCTGGACAATGAAGAAGGATTTCAAGTAAAGAAATAATTAAATTAACTATAATTGTATTATATATTTAACTTATTATATTAATATATTTGTTAACATAGGGGTTTTTAAAAGCATTGCATTACATTGATTGCTGGGAAGATGAGATGGTTGCTGGTAATATTTGTCCTAAAGAATTTTTAACAAAATCAACAGTTGAAGGGCTTAGAGTTACAATAAGTTCAACGATTGATCTTTCAAAATATTTGTTGGAATCATGTGGCTACGAATATGTCTTAACTGGTAAAATGTGCCAAGACCCACTTGAAGTAATAATATTATAATTATAATCGATGATAATACCTATACAATCTCCATCTATAATGATTTCATATTTTATCCTATTATTTTGTTTCAGAAATTTTTTGGTATCATTAGACAGTCATGTGGTACACATGTCATACACCAACTTTTATCCTATAAAATTCTATCAGTATACTCCGTTCTTAAACCCCCAAAACATGGTAATTGTACTATTACTAACATTGATGCTCTTAAAATGTCATTATCAGATCTAAAAGAAATTTTCCATGATAAATCATCTGAAAGATTTGAAAAAATTAACACACTTAAAACAAAATTGGATGAACTGATTGAAGAGGGCCAATGTGATGTGATGTGATGTGCTCCCTAAAATTGATTCCACAATGGAAAATAGCACTAGAGATTGTATTCTTTATTACATGTGTGGGTATGTGACAAAACAAATTTTAAAAAAACAAAAGTGTGATGAATGCATATGCTTTTTTAAAGCTGGTGATAGTGAACATCCTTGTGCTGAACTAGTGACCTTAAAAACAAATGGAAAGCTTATGTACCCAAACGCTGCTTTATTTGAATTTTTAAGCATTGTAGAACACGCTTTTGAAAAATATTGTAATGACTTCAATGTATTTGAAAATGTAATAAATGAAATCACTCAAAATAATTTTAATTTTAAATTCAGCTGCATTTCTCACAGAGTTGAAGTAGCATCTGAAGTTATAGTTTATTTTTTACAAATGAGAATGCGTCAACACTCATATCAAGAAAATCTAAAATGTCAAAAAGTGTCCAGGGAGAAGAAAAAATTATCAAAATTGTACAACTCATGATCTTTATATTCAATTTTTTTTTTTTAAAGCTTTCAGTATATTTAATCTTAAGTCATTGATTACTTTTTATTTATTTTATATAATTATAAAATGTATATTAATAATAATGCTTATATAAGTGCAATTGAAGGTGATTGTATTAATTATATGCTTTTTAATTTTATAAGACAAAATATTAAACTTCAATTATAGAAGTGCTGTAGTATGCTTTTTTATTTTGCAAAAAAAAATATGTATTATAATAATATTAATTATAATTTATTTGTTTTTCAGGCTCAAAGAAATTTCGTTGATATAAGTAACACTTATGTGAATAAGATAAGTGTAATGTACTATTATGGAATATAATATGGTTATTAAAAAAATACTACTATTTTATAGCCCAACAGCTATCGCATGAATTTGAATATAAATTATAGTATTATTATTTAAAGTTCAATATATCCTTAACAAATTTGTCTAGATACTACCCAGACAACAAAATTAGGTTAATCTAACTTGATTTTAACAATATTAAATTAACGACAAAGTTATTATAATATTAATTTCAGAATACCAGAAAATTATTAAATGTTATCATAACATTATTAGCAAATTTTTTGGCCAACTTCTTCAAGTTCTTTAAACATTATACAATAACATTAAAGTAATGTTAAAAGTAACGTTTTAATAATATTTGAAATGTATTATTATGAAAACATTATTTCTTAGTTACAGCTTAGGTATATTATAATAATATTATAATATTATAATCACCACGTCAAAATATTATATAACTATATTTAAAGTTGAGTTTTCAAAAATATATATTTTTTTCGTATTTTCATAATAATACTATATATATATTATTGGAATTAAATTGAATAAAATAGTCTCTTGCATTTATTGAATTAAAAATATAATACTAAAAGATTGAAATCATAATAAATAATTTACTAAAATTATGTTAAAATATTATAGTAGTAATAGTAGTAATTATATGAATACACATTATTACTATTATTACTGATCTTCTTACGTAATATAATATAACATCTCACTCTACTGCAGTGCACCTTAATTGCTCCGCCGAGCATCCATAATTGACAACTTGGTGCTAGATACTATATAAATAAAAACTTTTTTATTTTATTTTTTTACTTATACTTTATCAAAGATTTTTTATTTTATTTTATTTTATTTATAAGAAAATGATTACATATTATATTATCATTATAATAAGTGGGATATACGAGTGAAGTGAATAATACAGCAGTAGGTAATGTAATGTTTATATCTGATTTATTTCATAAATATAATAACATCATGGGGATGATTAGTTAAAACATGATTGTTTTATACAAAAACGACTGAAAATTAACTGCATTTAAACTTAAACATTTTTAATTTAAAAAAAAATTGAATAAAATAATACATAAACAAATAACATAAGTTTTATTAATTTATGGTAGGTATATTTCTGCACCAAAACAAAATTATACAAACAATAGAAAAAAAAATAGTATCAACTTGATTATAATATATATACTGCTTATTATTGATTATAATAGTAAATATAGTAAGTTTTTTCATTTATCTTTATTTTTTTAATCGGAAACGAGCATGAGATAGCCAGACTGAAATAGGTACATCAATTTCTTTCTCAAGGGTCAGCTTATACTTGGAATTGGATCTTATAATATCTAAAACAAAAATGTTTAAGGTTTTCTTATTCATACTGCATTGTACATGTTTAATTAATTACCAATCAATAAACGATAGCTTAGTAATTTTGAGAATGGTTTTTTTTTCTTAAATCCAAGTAATGAATAGTTTAATAGGAGTTCGTCATGAAACATACGTGAACATATTCGACGTATACTATTCCCAAGATTGTTAGTAATTATTAAAGACAACTTACACACCTAAATAAATATAATAAATGTATATATAAATAAAATGTATAATAAGCAGTAAAATATTTAAAAACAATAAAAATAATAATACTTATAATATTACCAATACACCCCGATCGGAGTTTGTCGTTTGCGCATCATTAGTACTACAGGTAATAAATTTGGTTGGTCGTTTGCGCATCGCGCATTTTAACAATATAAAGGTACCTAACCTACCTACTATAATAGCAGAGGTCGCCGACAGGTTATTAATAATAATAATAATAATAATCATAATAATAATAATAGTAATAATTTTAATGTAATATTTTAATAATACACGAGAAAAAGTAAAAAAAAATTGTCCGATTGTTTATCACGTTATCGACCGATAATGGTAAAATTAATTTTTATAACGATGGAATAAGTCGATCGCGATTGACTTGACTGACCCCAGTGTACTATAATAGTGACATGATCGAATGATATACCGATAACATTATATAACATATTATGATAATATTAATCACTGATAATTTATCAGTCGTACAAGTTTAAGAACCACGGTTGTAGATTTATACGAAAATCGTAGTTTTTGGTTTGTTAGGTTAGCTTTCTGTTAGCTTATCATTAATAAATATTATCAGTCTGAAATTTTATTCATATTAACGGTCATTTAAATATTTTGTAATAAATTATAAAATGACTACATTACACGTGGTACAATCGAAGAGAGGTGCTCCAGCAATAATAGTACACGAATACAAATACACCAAATGTAACACACTGAACAAAGGTGATATAATATGGAAATGTCCAAAAAAAACGTGTTATGCTTCTGTGAAAACTGACGATAGACCAGTACTCTTAGAATCCCGTGGCATTCATAATCATAATTCTCTTTCACCTAGTGATATCGAAAAATTGAAAGTAAGTTTGACATAATATTATATACAGAAAAAAAATATTTACGTAAACTAATTTTTAAAAGAAATTCAAGTAGAAACAAATATTAAAATAAATGAAGAGTCAACCCGTTTACGAACAAAGGAAATAAAAAATATACAATTCGTAAACGAAAATTATTTTATGTACACAAGTGGGGAAATAAATCGACAACAATTTTTAAAAATAATGGGACATAGGTTTAAACATATTTAAAAAATACTATAACATTTTAATAATTTTGTATTTTTTTTTTTATAAATGTAAATAATAAGTTAGTAATGAATTATAACGAATCTAATCTCATTAGAAGAACATAATATACGTAATTTATAAAAATATATCAATATTATGATAGTATACGTCCAAAAAAAAAAAAGGTAATTCATAACAATAGGTATAGGAAATCACCCTATACCTTTTTTAACAATAGCGATGCGCAAACGGCCTATCAAAAAGGTAATTCGTAACAATAGCGATGCGCAAACGTCCTACGCCCACTCCGATAGTCTTTATTGAGAATCAATGACTCAAATTCTTTCAAGTCTTCTTCATTTTTAATTGGAAAAATCTTATCCATATCAAAATCCTGTTGTTCAGCTAATATAGATGAAGGTTCGAAGTTATTTCTCAAGTCAATGAGCTTTTCAATGTTTAAATTATTAGTTTGAACAACAGTTTCAATGCCATCAATGCGATACCTTATTTGTGTAAGTGTTTTTATCAAGTAACTTTTTAAATCTGCAATTAAAAGGATAAATAATATCATAATTTTAATAGCTATAGTATCTATGAATGAATGAACAAATGAATTAAAACCTTTAAAAATAGGTACCTAATATTTCTTCAGCTACAGTTTTTTCTTTGAAAAGACTCTTTTTAGCAACTGATAACTCATTGATCTTAGGAGAATAATAACGATCTTCAACCATAACTTTTTCAACAGACCACGTTCCACTTGGTGAATTGAGTTGTTGTTGATTTGTAGTTTGATCATCATTAATATGTTTTATTTCATGATTATTTTTGCTATAATCTGTCTCAAATTGTGATGGTTTTGAAGAAGAATAAGGACTTGTCAACAAAATTTCTTTACTAGGCTTAGCTACAACAATAGTTATACAAATTTATAAAAATTCAATATAAACATAACAATTTAAGCAATATGGAACAATAATTCTCCACATCTATATATTTTGAAGTATTTTTGTTAACTACATATGAATTTGTTCAATGTTGATGTTATAGTTTGTTAATTTAAAATTAAAATCAAGATTTCTATTATTTACAAAATCACTTATTTATATTTTTTAAGAAAAAGGATACCTAAATAGGTACTTAAATATAAAATATGAATAATACGATACAAGAATATCTAGTAAGGTCTCTCAATATGAATGTATTTATTTTTTTATTTTTAATTTTCTTACTGAATCTCCATAATTTATAAAATATGCTCTAAAAAATTGTAAAATTAAGAAATATGTTCTAAAATTTATAAATCACTAAATAATATGCAAAAATATGCACTAAAACTTTTGATATGTTTTTCGTAGTGTCTTGGAATGAATTTCTAGCTCATTTAGTAATAATTCTAATGGTAAAAAGAAAAAATCTTGCAAATGCAATAACTACCGAACCCTAGGTACTTAAAAAATTAATTAATATGTTTTCAACTTGTTGACACTTAGTTATAAATTGTTATCGAATACTGCATTTTATTCTGTAATTGGACCTTGGTCCTTAATATATTATATAAGTAAATAAAAAAAAAATAAAAAATAAAAATATATTATCAACATATTTACTTTGCTGAAATACACCATTCTTTCCACATTTCATGGTCCATGGGGGATCTTTGTCTGAGTCATATTCATTATCGTTGTATTCAAGCATTAAGTCATCAAGCAATAAATTATCTTCTGTAGATTTATTGGGATTATTATTAGCTGAATGGTTTGATTCTGAAAGTTCTAAAAATGTATGGAATTTTATTGTTCCGAATTAATCAAAAAATAATTTTATATTTAAAAGTGTTACCTAACATGTAATATATATATATTTTTAATTAATTTGTAATTTTAAAACCAAAAATTAAAAAGCTATGACCTCACTTAAATTAATTACAAATATAATAAAAATGTATTTATAAAAAAATATGTGTGTATACCAGAAATATAATCTTTAAAACGAGGACAACTAGTGGGCATTTCACGAGGAACAACTGCAGCATCTTCTGTAAGTTTTGTTAAAGATTTAACTTTTCTAGTTTGCAGTCTTTTATTTAAACAACCATCATCATCCTCTGTACTCTCAAGGTCAGATTTGAGAGTAGCTTTTTGAAGTTTTAATCTGGCTTGAGATAATGAACCTAATAAAGTAATATGTCACCTTAGAGTAAATTAATAAAAAATATAAATAGTAATTAAAATGTATACATACTATATGATTGATTTCCGAGTTTTCGAGCAGGCAAAAAGAAGAAATCGCTTTTATTTGGTTTGATTCGTTTTTCTATTGATTTTTTAACCATTTTAGAATTTTTGGGCCAAGCACATCGTCCTTTGAAAGCCCATGAGTCAGGAACTGCTTCTATGCTATTATCTTGAAGAAAATTGATAATGATCCACCTTGACATCTAATAACCGCAAATGTAAAACTTGTGAATCTTTAAACAGGTACATAATAATTAAACGAATAGGTACTAACAAAACAGCTTTTGGATTTATACTTGTACATAACTGTTAACAGTAAAAATGTAGCATTATAAGCATATTAAATATAAAATATATTAAGAACTGATATTTCAAATAACTATCTAATTGAAGAAATGTACAAGTGAATAATATACCTACATTTGAATTAATAACATATGCAAGTCATCAAACCTTATCTGTAGGTACCTTTATTAAGTAGGTATTGACGATTGGGTATATCACAGAAATTTACAAATTATTATGTCCTTTAATATAGGTAGCATAATAGGACAATAGGTATATCATTAATGATGAAACTATTAAATAGACGAATGTAAAATGGGCATAGCCACTAACTGATTTTCATTTTTTAAAATCATAACTTTTTTACTAATTTCAGACATTTTCCAACTTCTTATATTATCTGAGAGATTTTCAACTAAAAATATATCTAATTTAGAAGAATCAATTGGTTCACTGAAGAATGGCAAAACTGACTTAAAATATTTTCCCAAAATTAATATTTCACCGTCATTGGCTATAATATTAAGGCATTTTACAACTTGCTTGTATTTTGTTATAATAAAACAATCATTTTCTTTTTTAATTTTAATTTTTATACTTTGGAATGATAAGTATTGAAGTCCTCTTACATTTTCAATTAATGGACCATTTGTATGAATTTTTTGAAGGACAGGGTTTTCAGCAAAAATTTGTTTTGAAGTATTAGTATCTTTTATATTAATATTATCATTTGCATTAGAATACTTTTCAAAATACCGGTTAACAATTTGCTGTAAAGGCATTTCATGCTTTCTAATCAATGATTTTAATTCTTTCATATAATTTTCAAATACAAAACAACTACAACTATCTAGAGGGCCATACTGATCATAATCATCACATATATGAAGGAGGCCATGGATATTATGTGATATTAAATGATTTCCATAAATTAGTTGAAATTTATGTACAAAATAATCTAATAATTTACGAGCATATTCAATTAAATATTTATAATCAGGACTTAGTAGTATTATCATTGAGATACTTAATATCATAAAATGATTATAACATTCTTCATTTTGAACTTTTTTAAGTACAATAGGTCCTAAATATAACAAAAACATACGATATTCGGTAGCTTTCCAGCGCATAATTTCCTGCATACCCCTTATTTTTCTTGCAAAATCAGATGGTAAACAGGTATTTAAAGACAAAAGCAAATTTGATAATTCGTCCATTTTCTTGGCACGAATTCGAACTGTTAGAGGACCTTTATTAATCCACAGAAGTAACAATTTCTTCATAACCCCAAGACAAACCAGGTGCATATAGTCCAAAGGAAATGATTTTACAACGTCGAAATTGGGCAGTTCTATTAAATTTGACTTGGATTCATTAGAAATATGATAATCTTCATCTAATCCGGATAAATAATCTTCATGAGTTCTTTCCATAGATTTGATGCATGAATAAGGAAAACAAACTCTATTATTTGTATATTCACCTTCTATACAACATCTTGTACAAGATGAAAAACCCGAATGACCCTTAATTTTTAAAATAAAAGATTTTGCTGGAGTATCACAGCAAATTCTATTTATGGAAACTTCTAAATGAACATTATTTAAATTAATTCCATTATTAATAACAAGCCCGGATTAAGGGGGGGGGCCAGGGGGGGCCATGGCCCCCGGGCCTCGATAGTTGGAGTTTATTTAGGGGCCTCATATTTGTCCATTACTTGTTTCGTTATAAGAGGCTGTTTAATGGATAAATCACATAAAAAAAAAAATCGATGATAATATTTCTGGTGACGTATAATCAATTACCTATGTCAAATAAACCTCATAATAATATACAGTTTACTACCAAAGAGTATAATGTGTATAACACCTACCCGCATATTGCTACACACATTTTCAGTAATCGCTTGCCGTCACCCGTCGGCCGTCCCCCATCTATCGAACGAGCAAAAGCTATTTTTGTACACCAGTATACAACAATACAACACGTTAAAAACAAATTTGTCGTATTCTGTTATCGTTATTCGTTTTGACTCTTGTTTAATTTTTCGATTTAACCTTTCATTCTTTCCCCATATTTTATAAATGAAAAGACATTTTGAAAGTGGTTCTTCAAAAAGAACACAGTAATAAAGGAAAAGGACATCCTTCATATCTTTCCAAGACCATTTGCAATGAAATAATAATTTTATTACAAAATAATGTTATTAATGTTATATTAGCCCAAATAAAAGAAGCAAAATATTTTTCTGTTATCATGGATTCCACTCCAGACCAATCTAAAGTAGATCAGATGGCTATTGTGATTCGGTATTGCACATTGACAAGTATTCATGAAAGATTAGTTCAATTAAGTCCTATTAAAAATCATACAGGTGAATCAATGTTTGTTCTTTTAGAAGAATTTCTTGAAAAAGCTGGACTTAATATAGTAAATTGCCGTGGGCAGTCGTACGACAATGCATCCAACATGAGTGGGAAATATAGAGGATTACAAGCTCATGTAAAAAATAAATGTAATTTGGCTGTTTATATACCTTGCACGGCTCACTCCCTGAACCTTGTTGGTGTTCATAGTGTTGATTGTTGTGTAGAAGCAGTCAGTTTTTTGGATTTATACAATGTATATTCATTTTTTTTAGTGGATCTACTCATAGATGGGACATTTTGACCAATACTTTAGATAAAAATGTAAAAGGCCGTTTACTTGTACTGAAATCGCTTAGTCAAACCACATGGTCCTGTCACTCAGATTCTTGTCAAGCACTTACTCATAATTACATACAAATAATAAAAGCTTTAAAATGTATTAGTGAAAATAATAGCTAAAATGGAGACTCAAGAAGAGATGCTAAAATGCTTTTAAAACAAATTAAAAAAAAAGAAACTGCGTATCTATCTTTTTTGTGGGATGATATATTGAATAGGTCTAATAAGACATCTATATATCTGCAAGACAGTTCTTGTGACCCGTTGAACGCGTTGAATTTACTAAAATCGTTGAAAAATTACATTTTAAATCTAAGAAACTGTAGTGTAGTTTATGAAAATAAAGTTATTGAACTTGGTCCAGAAATAAATAGTCTATACCATGATGAAGGAAGAAGGACATAAAAAAAAAAGTAGATTTCCGTAGTTTAAATAATACCGTGTTGCAAGGTGGTGATAAGTTTAGAATTGAAACTCACAACATAATCATTGATAAATTTTGTTCTGAACTAGACAAACGAATTGAAGCTTACAAGTTTGTTTCAGACAATTTTTTATTTGTTACAAAGTTATGTGTTCCAATTTCTGACACAATTGATGAAGAACATGACATTGAGCAAAGTATTGAGAACTTTATATTGACCTACAAAGAAGATGTAGATATTTATATATAAAATGAAATCAAACAGTTTAAAGAGTATTTTACCATATGCAGACTATCAATCGAAAACTATAAACAGATAGAACATTTTAATATAATTGATCTTTGGAAATGGTTTAATAAAAATGAATTAATTGATGTCTTTCCCAATTTATACATTGCACTAAAAATTTATTTAACTATACCAAGTTCAAACTGTTCGGCTGAAAGAGCTTTTTCAAAACTATCTAAAGTAAAGAACAAATACAGATCAACATTAAAACAAGAAAATTTGACTGCGCTTATGATATTGTCATCAGAAAACGACATTCTTCAAACTATTGATAATGAAGCAATTATTAAAGAATTTTGTCAAACAAAAGCAAGAAAAAAAACTTGTGAATTATAAATTATAAATAAAGTTATACTGATACATTATTCATTATTTATTACTATGTACTTATATATATTTATTATAATAGGTAAGTACATGAAACATACATTATTTTTTTTTTCGTACAGGGGCCTCATTATAATTTTGGCCCCAGGGCCTCAAAATGTCTTAATCCGGGCTTGATTAATAAGATTAACTGCTTCATTTACAAAATCTAATAGAAACTCATTACTGCCTTTGGGTTTTTCAAAACCATAATATATTCCCACAGGAAAAACTTTTTTAGGTAAAGGGAGATCAGTAATAATATAAGCCATAATAGGCCAAAGTTGTCCGCCACTACTTTTTGATATGGGTAATCCATCTATACCAATTGCCAATTTAATTGATTTTAAATCTGATGACGCAAAACCAAAGTGAAAGTATGATCCTGGCTTTACAGATTGAATATTAAGTGATGTCTGTTTAGGTGTGTCTAAAAGTGTTCTGCAATCAACTGGAAAGTGACTAAAACATGTATGTTTTTTTAAACCTTTTAATAATCCACTAACAGCATTCTGTGGTATATTAAATGTTGTGGCCCAGTCAGACAAAAAGTCCAAGATTATAAGATCAGGAGTAAGATTATTTAGATGACTATTATGAATATTATTTTGTTCAGAAACTGTTTTATCTAATGTTGGAATCTTACTAAAAATAGTATCTTGTGGTAATATTATATTTGCCAAATCAGCTTTCATTGTTGATGTTGAACTGAAGTTAGTTGATGACATATCATTATGATTGATGAGATACACATACATTAGATTTAATTTCACTTTTATCATAGATTTCATTTTCAGCATTTAGAACTTCACAATTATTAGTTTCATACAAATTACTTTCAATTATTATGTCAATTTCATTCTTAATTTTTCTACGTTTTGTACGTGCACTTCGAATCATTTTTAATAAAATATCTTTTACCTTTCGCTACTAATATGATTCTAATAATATTATAATAAATAGGTACCTATCTAAACTTGTGTTGATATTATAATATATTGTTGTAAAAAATAACTTACTGCAGCTTTGTAGGTATTCTTCAACTCGTAATAAAACAAAAACAAAACAACCGATCCAGCAGCGAACGTGAATTGTGAGTACCTAGTTTGTCACGTGCAGGTAGTATGGTGATGGAACACAAGTAAACAACTACTAGGTACGGCAAACGCTAACCTTAAAAACCGCCACAGCTGAAATATAAAAAATATATATTTACACCATGAAGACTAGAGATCTCTAGTCTTCATGATTTACACGGAGAAGCGCTAAATAAAAAATGTTATCGACGGGTTATTATCACACACGAGTACACGACGCACAAATGCACAATACGACAACGAAAGCAGGAAGACGCTTAGGCCCATTTCACACAGGCCGGTTTCGTCCGTGCGGATTTTATTCGTACGATTTTTCTCCGCACGGACGTTGTTTTCACACAAGACGGATTTTCCCCCGTGAATCGTTTACGTTTGGTTACATTTTATCTTTTTCAACTCAGTTGGATTTCAACATGAGTCGAGAACGCATCATTGCCATGTGGCTTTTGTACCGTCGTTTGCGATTACGTAGAAAACAACGTGTTCGTAAGTACTGGGTGCACCCAATTAATGAACGAAGAAATGTCATGGGCACATTTAACTCGCTATTTGAAGATTTACTTGCAGATGATAATAAATTTTTCAACTATTTCCGTATGTCTATTTCATCCTTTGACGAACTCCATAACCGGCTAAAATGTAGTATTCAGCGGCAGAATACTAAAATGAGGGACTGTATTCAACCTAAGGAAATGTTAGCTGTGACACTGAGGTAAGTCAAAAAGTTTTTTGTTACAACTCGTTTATTAAATTAAAAATAAAATAATAACTTTATACAATAAAAAAACATATTAGTAAGAAATAACAAAAGGTGAGTTTAAATATTTCCTGTTACAACTCATTTAAAAATAACTTAATAACTTTCCTGTGTAAAAACTATTTTATTAAGAAATAAAAATAATATTTTGAGCTTCTTGCTTAGGTCAAATTTTAAAACTTTAAAAATTTAAACGTAAAACATAGATTAAGTTTGGCTGTAATTGGTTGAAAAATCTATTTCACTATAACAGGAGGAACTTGACTGGGCGGGAGATATACTTTGAAATGGTCGATTTAGCGGTGTAATAGTATTTGAATTGGAGGGTTGACCATAGTTTGGGTAACACTGGGTGGCCGTTTGTGGAGATTGATAACTAACAGGCATCATGTAATGGTATGGTTGAGAGGTTGACGCATGCTGTTGAGGAAATGAAGGTAGAGAAACTCTTTGTTTTTCATCGTTGATTTGCGAAATGAGTCGTAAAACCCCCATTTGAAACTTCAAAACCTCGTTTTCGTTAAATTTGTCCAATGCTGGCAAAACTCCACGAAAGAAAGACAGATATCTGTTTGGATTAACATCATTTTCTAAAGCTTTCAGCATCTTCATTTCGATTTCATCAGGCTTACGCTTTTTTGAGCGAGAACCCAAATCTTGACCAGCACGTCTTGTGGGAGTGGCTTGAGTTGAAACTTCATCATCCAAAGTTTTCGACTGTTTGTTAATATCAGTATCAATATCAATATTCGAATTCAGAGTATCATTGTTGTCGTTTTCGAAGTTTTCAACTACATCTCGTTCTATATATAATTTTTTTAAAAACAACAGTTGATCATTGTAAACGTATTTTTTGTGTTTGAATGCACCAGAACCGGATTTTTTATTTTCATTTTCTTTTTTGCAAAACTTTGCAAAGGCATCCCGTACATTAGTCCATCTTCTAATTACTTCTTTACCTATATAATTATAGGAAAACATTTATTAAAAAGGGCGGGTAAGTGTATGTCGCTCTGCTGTACAGTAGGTTACAAGTGAGTCACTGTAATGGATTGTGTTAGATTTTTATCCAATGATATAATATCATTGAATAAGAAAAACGATTCTGAGCGAAGACGGTCAGTCAGTCTATAATATCTTACTAAGTCTAAATGTATTTGATGATATTATTGTGAATATTAATTTTAGTATTATAGGCATTAGTACCTATTTACTATAGCTGGTTAAATTCATTTTTCTCAAAAAAATTATATTTTAAAATGCCATTGCGTGTATATAAAATATAACAATATATTCTAAAAGTTTCATATACCAACAAATAATATTTTAAATTATATCAAAATAACTAAAATCATTATTCTTGGTTTAAATATGAAATTTTGTCTAAATTTGAAATTAAAATGTCTGTAAAAAATAAATGTGTTGATATATTTTTTAGATTTTTTGGTTGCAGTATGATTTATTTATGAGAATTTTTGTTTTAAATTTTCAACACTTAGTTATAAAAACTGAACATTTTATAATTTTTTAATTACAATGATTTATAATTTTCGAGATTTTGACAAATTTTGTCAAAATTCGAACTTTAAATGCTTCTAAAAAAAAATCGTGTCTATGTATTTTTAAAATTTTTCAACTGATATTGTAACAATATATAAAAAAGCTTGTATAAATTTTCAGACTTTTTGGCCTACCAAATAAAATTTTATTGACAATTATAAAAAAAAAAACTAAAAAAATTGAAAACTAAAAATGTCTGTAAACAGCTCAAAACAAATCAAAATATTTTCAAATTGAATGGTGTATAGAAAATGAGAATATAAACATTTAGTGAAATTTTCATGCATCTACAATTATTCGCTTTTGAATTACAACCAAACAAGAAAAACGCTACATGAGAAATCGAATGAATATCCTATGTTGTAAAATTATGAACTTAAAACACTCATAAAAATTTATTTTTAATTGCTTTTAGATATTTTATTTTTGATAAAAGTAGAAAACTTACGTTAAATATTGTGTTAAAATTTAAAACCTTAGATTTAAAAAAAAAAATTTTTATGAATTTTTAACTCTAAATAATTTTCAAATTTTCGTCATTTTTACGTATTTTGTCAAAATTTCAACTTTGAATGCTTAGAAAAAAAAATTGTGACTACAGATTTTTAATATTTTTCATGTGCCTTTGAAACAATATATTAGGAGCATTCTATTAAATTTTCAAGAATTTTTAACGAATAAATAAAATGTTATTGATTTTTTAAAAAAAAAAACCAAAAAGATTGGAAATTTAAAATGTCTGTAAACAGCTCAAAATAAGTCAAAATATTTTGAAAACGGTATGGTATATAGAAACTGCTTATATAAACATTCAGTAAAAATTTCATGTATTTACCGTCATTTTTTTTAGACTTACACCAAAAACCAAAATCGATTTTATCGAAAATCAATGTTGCGTAAAAATTCCCGTTTTTTCCTTAATTTTCCATTTGTTTTTCACGGTACTTTTGAAAACTACTGAAAATGTTTACTTTTGACCCCCCAAAGTACCAACTAGATTCACTTTCCTATCAGAAAAGGTAATATTGAAGAAAATCTGAGCACTTTTACTGTCCCAAAACGTGATGACAGACACAAAAAA